>KE504649.1:8059-29067 GCA_000441515.1 Elaeis oleifera
ACAAAAATAGATAATTTTAGAAAAATATAAAATTAGAGCATATTTATGAAAATAATATCAATTTAATTAAGCAATTTAAGTACCAAAATGATGAAAAATTATTGAGCAATTTAATGTATATTTTTTAATTTTCCAGACATAAAATCAGAGCAAAATCAAGCCAAAATATCCTTAAAAATATCATTAAAATAGCCTTCAGTGCACGGTGGACCGGTTGCTCGATCCACGGATTCAAGGGCGTAGTCCACGGGAATAGTTCGTAGTGTTTGGTGTGGTTCACAAGCGGGCGACTCATTTTTACGCGATCCGACGGCTGATATCACGCCTTACCATATCCAGCGGTGGTGGCTCACTCCCAAAGCGCAATCCAATGATCCAAACTAATTTTGAACAAGATCCAATGATCCATATTCATTGCTGGCTGAAAACTAACAAGAAGAAGGATTTTTTGCACGATCCAATGGCTGGAAATTAATCTAGAGGTTGATCCGATGGCTGACGACGTTTCCGACTGTGAATAGGAGATAAAAGATGCTGATCAACAGCTCAGATTCCATCTGATGCATGATCGGATGGCTGTTATCATCTCTGACTGAGAGAAGGATTTAAACGTTGATTTTTGATCTAATCTGGGCAATCTGACGATCAAAAAATTCATACGGATATACTATGAATTCTAAAGATTTTGGGACTCCTTTTGCTATCAAAAAAAGTAAAAATTTATCTATAAATAGAAAATTTGAAAATAAGTGAAAAGAGAAGGAAAAAAATCAAGTAAAAAATAAAAAATTAAAAAATTAAAAAGATTTAGGATCCAAGAGGAAGAAGAAGAGAAGCCGATTCACTCTATAAAGTACGAAGGAAGGAGAGATCGTCAACCATCTTTCCAACGAGGCTGTACCGATCAATTTCAGATCTTTGTTATAATTTATTTTATTTTATTATCTTTTTAATTTTTTTATAATTGAATTTCAATTTTAATTAATAAAAAATTTATTTTCTCACACTTTAAATTTCTGTCTTTTATTTTTATCACAAGTAGATGCTAGGATCTATACTAATTTATTTTATACTCTTTAAATTTTTATTATTTATTTTTATTGCAAGTAGAAGCTAGAATCTAAATAGTAGATCTTAATACTGGATTTATTTTATATTTTAATTTTATTTTTTGACTTAAATTACTTTTCTCAAAATTTATTTTTTTATAAAATCAAATATTTCAAATCAAAATTCTGTCTTCTCTGTGGATTCGACCCAACTCACTACTTTCTATGTATTTTAATTTTATTGAAGTTGAAATTAAATTTGATGTGCATGGTGTCCTAATGACAACATTGTGAGCCTATCAAGGGATATCTTTTGATATACTTCTTCAATTCTCAAACAGAATATTTTTACATATTTCATTCGCTGATATGAAGTTATAAATATTTTCGATCTATCAATTGGACAGTTAGATTGAATTTTAACTCCTATATCCTTTCTTAAACTCAAACTTAAATATATGAAGCTTCTAAATATGAAAACTTAAACAAGTAAAAAATTTAGTAATATAATTATCTGATGTGATGGTTAGAATGATGAGCCCAGCCGGTTGCACAATTGCGAATCCTGAAGAAGCTTTATGATCGTATCGTGGATGGCTCCAGCAGACTCTGAGGTCGCTAGCTCAGAAGCCTCTATACGAGCTCCTCCATGTGCGCATGCATCACTTCAGATCTGGAACGTCGAGGTTTGTGAGGACGTCGAAGGGTATCGAGCTGGTGAAGGATCGAAACTGTGGTCGAATTCTATGACCCAGCTCTTACTCACTCCCCCGATGGTGCTGAGCCATCCCTCAAGATCAAGAGGGACTGAGAAGATGGGTCATCGCCATATCTCTCAACAACGTATGCCGCATAACGCATCTGCACAGTTCAAAATACATTAGTTCTAATATAAAATCAAAATGTATAACAACTTAATTAGTAAATAAAATTTGAAATTCTTACCGTAATCTATCATGATGTAAATTAAATAGTCACCAGTCCTCCTAGACCGGTGTGTGGCCTGCCACAACTGCAGCTGGTCTAGTGGACGATCCGGCTGCCATATCTACGATAAATAAATAATAAATTAAATTAATTAAAGTATGCATATAAAATTTTATAGTTCTAGTGAAGAATTTTGGTATAGATTTTATTCAGTCTGTCGGCCACAATATGTGTGCCGATCGAGCTGCCTGTGTGCCTGATCAGATCCGACTGGATGATCCGAATCTGTCGAGCCCTCTGCCACCTACCGAAGTATTCTTCACTACTCCACTAGTCGCAGAGGGCCTGCCACATGTCCATCCATATCCAGTAATCTGTGAAGGACTTCCAGTCTAATGGTGATTGAAAATCAAAGTGCTGGATGGCGGACTGTCTGAGGCTATAGAAGGTCCTTGGTGATCACATTTTCGAAGATCCGATGGCCAACCTCCTCATCCTGGAGAGTCTCGAATCGGTAGTACTCTTGTAAGATAGAAGCATGTGTGTATTAATATGTAATTAAAATACCAACTTATCAGAAACATCTCTCAAACTACATTACGAGCTCCTGACGGCCAAATCGAGAACTCATTCATCAGTTCCGGCATCAATCAGCATATGATCCCGATAACGACACAAGATGTAGAAGGTTCTCTGAATGTGCTACAAAATTGATTTCGAAGAATAAATATTAACTCTAAAATTACTAAATTCAAAATATATTAATTGAGCATGTAGTACTTACAAATGGCTTTGGATATGGATGATCTCTCCATCCTCCGATCGAGTCAAAGGTGCCACGAGTCGGGTAGATCTTCGACCACGGTGCTGTGTCTGAGAGCTAGCGATCGCTACTGCATACAACTGTGGGGTCACCAGTGGCCCCCTATCCTCCGAACCTGAGCGCAAAATATTTAATATAAAGAATATTATATTAGTTAATAAATGATAAAAAAATATAATTGAGAATATATAAAGTATTAGAGCTTACCGCCTAATATGAGAGGTGCAGAACCATGCGAGTTGGCCGTGTGATCGCTTTCTCCTCGAGAGCTCTATCCTCGGCTAGCGCAGCTCCAACCTCTAAAAGACATGATGTATGTTCTCTAAAAATAAAATAAATAGATTCACCAAATTAATTATATAATTATGGATAATAATGCAAGATTTAAAATAATGTAAGGCAAGTAATTAAAATGATTCAAGTAATTAAAATGATGCAGGGGCCGCAGGATCGAGGCTGTAAGTTAGGGGCTGCGGGGCTAGGGCCACACGGTCAAGCCAATGGGGATGGGGCCACGAGGAGGCCGATGGGGCAGGGGGTCGTAGTGTCCGACCAACGACGTCGGGGTAGCCACGGGCGAGGCAAGGCCAGGGTGGCTAGCTTGGAGCCACGGTGTAGGAGGCACTGGTGGGGTTGGGGCAGTCGCGGGCGAGGCAGGGTTGGGTGGCGAGCTCAAGGCTTAAAGCTGCCTCAATTAGAGGTCTACGATGGGACCACCAATTCCGTCGATCGCTTGAAATCTTCAAGGCGGTAATGCTCCTCCAAAGCATTTGATGCAATCCTCTGTCGAGTATTTTCTCCGACTCTCAAAGAGGTGGCTTGATAGTGGTATTCAAGTTTGAAGCCGACTTCCATCCGCTCCTTCGAAGATCTATGTCGGTCCTTCGTCGGTCACTTTGTTAGCAGCCGACGGCAGCAGAAGTGGTTTGACTACCTCCACACCATCAAATAGAAGGAGGGTGAGTCGATCCATGCCTATGTCAACTGTTTTAACATGGTGACTCTGAAGATCCATGATCTAGATCAATCGATCGTGATGATCGTGATAATGGACAGCCTACTGAGGAATGACTTGAAGAAGTCATTGACGAAGTCTTATTCTCAAGATTTTTCAGACATGCTTATCTGTGATGAGAAGTATACCCACATGGAAGAGGCCTTCACAGAAGAGACCCCTATTAGTTCTATTATGATAAGACAGAATAAAGAGGGCTCTCTAAGATGGGAGGGGAGAAACCACCGACGCTCCCGATCTTCATTCTAGAGGTGGAGGAATGGGGGTCAAAACTGTCAATCTCAAAATCCGTAGAGAAGGGATCGACGATCCTCATCTCCCAGGCATTATAATAGTTATACGCCCTTAACTGTTTCTAGAGGAGAGATATTGATGGAGGTCCAGGTCAAGCTATCCCAACCTTCCTAAATACGGACGAAGCTAAAGCACCGCCGTGATCCAAATAAGTATTGTCTCTATCATCGTGACCACGATCATGATACTGAAGATTGCTTGCAGCTCCGAGATGAGATAGAGAGGCTCGTCAGGTAGGATAGACTGAACCATTTCATTCCAAGGGCGATACCTGAACGTCGACCTCCAAGAGCTCAGCAACCGCCTCCTTTGCCTCAGCATCCATTTTCTCTACCTTAGCCATAGTTGGTACCAGTGTAGCAAGGAAGACAGGAGGCAAGGGGATAGGTGATAATGGAAGACTGACCCATCCGAAGAGAAATCTATTGATAACTAGGGGTTATCTAGATTGACAAAGTCGCCAAAGACGAAGAAGCCAAGGCTTGAAGATGAGGACAAGGATGCCATTGTCTTCATCGAGCAGGATGCTAAAAATGTACTTGTCCCGCATAATGATGCAGTGGTTGTAACGACAAACACTACCAATTTTAATGTACATCGTATCTTTATTGATAATGAAAGCTCGATCGATATTTTATATTTTTGTATCTTTACCTAAATGAAGTTCACCCCAGACCAGCTAACTAGATTCGACACCCCGATTCAGGATTCTCTAGAAGTTCGGTGATTGTAAAAGGGATGATTAGGCTCCCTCTTATCGTAGGCACTCCGTCGTAGCGAATGACAATTCAAGTCAACTTTTTGGTGATCAAACTTTTCTCAGCCTACAATGCAATCCTTGGCCATCCGAGCTTATGGACGTTAAAGGCCGTGGTGTCGAGCTACCATTTGATGGTGAAATTTTTATCAAAAAGAAGTAGGGCAAATCCGAGACAATCAAGGTATGGCCCGTCAATGCTTTGCTGCCAAGCTTCGAGCAGAGGGCCAGCCAACCCAAGCGGAGATTCAGATTGAGCTTCCGATAGGGTTGGACGCTCATGATGATTTGATTGAGGAGCATGCCCAGCCCACTAAAAACCTCCTGAATGTCCCTCTGAGGAGAGAGGATCCCTGTTAGATGGTGAAGATTGGCTCACACCTAGATGAGGTAACCAAGAGTCGATTGATCGCTCTTTGCAGAAGAAAGGAGGAAAGCAAATAAGCAAACAGAGGAAGGGTCACTTCATGGTTTGTCCAGCCACTATTGAAAAGGAAGCTAGAAGTACCAGCCACTAGAGGAAGAGTGGAGTTGGAAGCACTGGCTACCAAAAGAATGAAGGAGCCCTAGCCACCACTGGAAAATGAGAAGAAAGCTGGAAGCATCGACCAACGGCCATCAAAGGAGGAGTGGAGGATCGAAGGAGAAAACCCAAACCTCAGATCTAGAAGACTAGATGTCGAACAGAAGAAGGAAAGGGTCAAATTAAAGACCGCAGGAGAGGAAAGAGTCAGAGACCAAAAGAGGGTTTTAGGCTTTTATACTAAGAGTTTTAAAGCCTTTAAGCCATCTGAGTTTACGAGTTATAATCTGATCCGACCCGATCTATCCCAACCCATTTATTAAATGGGTTAAATGGGTCAACTATCTGAAACCTAAATTTGACTCCATTATTAAACAGATTAAATGGGTCAACTTATTTACATTCCGAATCCATTTAATAAAAATCTAAATCTATTTAAGAAGAATTAAATACGAATCGAATTGATGGATCAGATCAAATTTTATCACCCCTAGTTTTGATGGGGTGGCCCAGCACACGGCCCACTTCCAACTTTCTTAGCCAAATTCTCGAGGACAAGACTCAAGAAATCCCTTTCTCTTAGGTGGCTCTTCTGCTTCCCATTCTATAAATTTAAAAATTTAAAAAAAAAACCCTCTCTCTCCCCCCCTTCTGATCCAAGGCATAAGACAAGAAAGTTAAAACTAAGGTTGAAAGTAGATCCGATACCAGAATATTTATATCCATGTTTGTTCTATTTGATGAGTACAAATATGGATATAGATATTATTCAAATACAAAAATTCATATATGCATTTCTTTAAATGGATATGGATATAATTCAGATACTGAAAGTATGAATACAATGATAGGTATAACTTAAATAATGAAACTTTATAACTGTAAAATCAAATATAATACTAAATAAATAGAAAATGAAGTTAAAAATATATTTATATGATTTTATATTTTTCTTAAAAATTCATAAGTGTCATAAAAAATTATACAAGATCATACATAGATTCAGATATTCTTATATGGATCACATAGTTATCTATTTATATTTATATTCATTTCTTTTAAGGATATAGATATCAGATAGATCTTCAAATTTTTATTTATATTTGAATTAATTTAAATAAGAAATAAATCAAGGCTGATAATATCCGTGCCTCTTTCACCCCAAATCGGTGAAGCATTACCCCACGGGGGCCTTGGGATTTTGCAATACACGTGGGCTGGGCCCGAGGTGTGGCTCACCTGAGCTTCGGCCGATTTCAAAGCGTCACATCAGCATGGTGAATTTGATTGCCTGGAGTGAATGTATTTACACGGTGCCGTCCGGCGCATCCTTAGCAGGTAATAGCAGACAGAAGCCGTTTTCAATCGATAATATCTTGTAGAAACAAATCAAGTCAAATACTGCACCATTAGTTCCAGTATCAGTTACAACAGAAAAGTTGTTAAATATATAGATAGGTACACGGTTTTAATTTGCACATGCAAGCTTAATTTACGTTAACGGGGAGAATTCATACAAGGATGTAACTACCACACTTACCACACCAAAATAAGATGAAAAATGCATCATCTCCCCGAATGGAGGGAGGAGGATCCCTGAAATCAACGGGAGAGACATCAGACAGCTTACAATCTAACACGGGAAAGAACATCGATCACAACTGAAACAACTGGGACTGATCATCCAAGATGGATGTTACATGCAGAGAGTTACTTAGAATAACATCAGACACTGTTCCCAGCTAGCAGCGGTGCTATATATCCAACTTTGATAGAAGCCGATGATGGCATAGATTGTCTCGATGAGGGTGAGAACTGATAGAACCACACCGGCAACAACCGTGATGCTCACCCATACACTGGAGCAATAACGTTTCTTCGCATCGGCATACATTCTGCGCCACGGGTTTTTGTAAGAATTCGTCACCTCAGTGTATAGGTCATCTAAATAACCCGGCGTCTTAGAACGGTCGATCACATTATGTAATTGTCTGAAGAAAGCGACCACCTCCGCAGAGTCGGTAAATCCGTGCTCCAACACCCCACTATTTCAAGCAGCTCCACGTCTCCTTCTTTCCGCACCATGCGAACCATGAATGCGACGTAGGCTGTGATGTACGAATCCATCGTTGAAAGAGGCTGCTCATAGCTGATTAGATTATGGAGGAGAATATCGGTGAAATCATAGACGTGCAATGCCGGCATCCGGATAACTCCATTTTTGCACGTTACGTCCAGTACGCTTTGTGCCTTTTTTCCGCCTTAAACTTCATCGCGGACTTCTCTTGGAGCTCTGTTGCGCTGGGGATAGATCGTCGTGGATCGAGAGTCACAAAATTTGCCCTACAAATTTCTATAAGGGACAGTGAACGCAAAGACTTTGGCCCCAAAGACAAGTAGTACAAATGAAGCAGACTATCAACCTTCCTTCTAGACCGAGCGGAAAATCGCTCCATCCTAGACCAAGAGCATCAAAAAACTCGAAAGCAACTTCCGTGATCGAGACTTTCTCTTTTAGGGAAATGATGATAGGTTCTCTGCCTTGATGGACTTCCTTTACCATCTTGAAAGCATCGACAATGATGAAGTAAGGGATTTGGTTTTTGCGCAACAGCAAGTCAGTCTTGAGAAACTCCGATGACCGCACCACATCACGTAGTGCCCATGGCATAGGGCCCTGCAGTTGTATGGCAAACTGACCGACTACTTTGGCAACATCAAAATGAAATGAAAGCACAAGCAACACGAAGCAGCTGTCAAGCATCAGCATCTCCAGAAAACTTTGGGGATCCATGTTGGGGTAGTCTGTCTCATAACTCTGACGACAAAAATCCCGAGCTGCTTTTCCTTCTTCTTCATCTCACCGAGGAATTTTGCAAGGTTTTTTTGTTACAATCGCCGATTATAAATTCCGCACACCACAGTTTGTGTTCATATGTGATGTCGAAATTATTATCCTCCATATTCCGGTAGTAGGGGCCAATGGCCACCGCCCTTGGTTCATAAAGCTTCTTATCATGGTCGTCAGTGCTTGCAGGAACTGAGCTGATGTTTTTGGGTGCAGTGTAATTATGTGGCTTGTTATGGACATCTTCGATTTTCTTCTGCATTTTTTTCGCCAAATCGTCCGTTGCTTCGTCCCTTTGGCTTGCATATGCTCCTATATCGCCAAAGGAAAGGCCGCCTGCTGCACTGGACTTATCCTCCCCATCAACAGTAATGATTTTGCTTGCTTCCATGGTCTCCGCCTTCTCCTTTCCTTTGGTCTTCTCGGAGGAGGAAAGCGCACGATATCCCCTATCCATCGCGCCTCTGTTGTAAGAAGGATAGAGATGCTATTAGCTCGAACTGGGGAAATAATAGATAAAGGAAGAGCCACACACATTAGCTGGCTGGGATGAAAGCATACGGAGAGAGAGCCAGGCAAGCAAGGATATATGGCAACAAAAGTTTTCGGAGCACTGGATACATAATCTGATCTAATGATCTGGAGATGAGGAGGGCGTTGATCAATCCGGTGCAGTAGAAAATGAAGCACACCAAAGCAAAGAAGTACCTGATCCAGTCGGCTGCCTCCGATGTTTTAAGATGAAGAAGAGAAGAAAGTGGAGAGCTTGTAGCTTGTGTTCGTCCCTGAGATCTTAAGCCCTTTTTATAGATAAGACTGGACTTGGATTTCAGAATTTAGATCGAATCTAGTAGGGAGTTGATTCCTCATTTTTCTGATTTGGATAGGCCCAAAATATAAATCCAACTAAAACTGGTCCCTCCTATGCCACATATTGGCTTACAATTGGCTGGCCCGAATCTAGTCACATCACATGTGAATCACGTTTTATCAAAAAGACCAAAGAGAGAGCAAACATGGCAATAATTCTTACGGGCCCCTTGTATTTTTGGCTGCATGTCTTATAGATCTGATGCTTCATTATCTCAAGGGCAATGATAAGGTAACCCAGAAAATTACTCAAAAAACAAGGCACTCATATGTCTTGCACCAACTACTTTATTAAATGGCACACTTCATCATAAATTATTATTTATGATGAAAGCTAATCCACCGGAGTCGGCAAAAGCACAATAAACAGTACGCCAAGTCCTCGGACGCATTCACAAAAATCTCCATCCGGCTGCAATCATATCTTCCATCCATAATACTAGGACCAAAGGAACGAATCAAAAGCACGCGCCTTACGGTGCATACACGGCATTGCAAGATGGGGCCCATCAGTGGATGGTGTCCGTCATATGATGGACAGCTATATATGATCAAGGGCCATACGATACACGTTGCATGCAGTCATCCATCTTATAATAAATGCCACCCATAAATGCACCGCATCTTGTGATACCGCCCATGCACTATAGAAGGTTTGTGCTCATAGCGATTTGTGCCATCATTGGTCTGAGTTCTCACATCCTACTATTATGGATATCATATTTGGATGGGAGCTACTCTGTCCATCTTGAAATAGATGACTATTATCCACCATCCATGTTGGCACATAAAAATATTATTTATATTGCAGTCAACTCTCTTATCATCTATCATCGAAGATGAGCATCTATAAATAAAGTCCATACTAATCAAAATTATCTTCAATAAAAATTCTCCGATGTTTAAGTCAGAGAGAGAAACTGGACAACAATAACAGTAATATGAATGAGAATGGTGACAGAGCACAGCGTGAAAAATAGTTTACCGAAACTATTGCCTTATTCTTTTATAGAGTAGATGGTCGTAACCGTCAGATATGATCTCACATTTGGTGGCATAGAATCACAGGACGGTAATCTCGTAGTAGGTTATTAGTCTCCATGAATTATGCCGCGATATCAGTGGAGTAACCGTCCGTGACGGTTATGATATATTTAAATAAGTCAGTCGACTATGCGTCGGAGGTCGGCCGTCGGTTAGTAACTCTAACATACCGACGATCGAAGTAGTCTATTGTCTGTAGAGTTCGAACATCGGCCGCTTACCGATCTTGATTCGGTGAGGGGTCTTCAATTGGTCGGTTGAGAGTAGCATCGGCCTGTTGAGTCGGTAATCGCTTTAAAGATCGTGTTTGTTTGTGGACCCAGAGTCGGGTGTTAGTTAGTCTGTGCTGGAGATCGGTCGGTTTATGGGGGTCGGTCGGTTAATCCCAACAGTTGCCCCCCCACTTCTAAGTCTGATGGTGAGTTGCCGCATGCATCGCCACGTGGTCAGTTGTTTTGAACGAAAGGAGTTGTTGTCTGTCATGTCGAATCCTGACTCTGCCATCACTTTCGTTGGAGTACGGTCGATCAATCATTTTGTCGTCTTTGAGCTGTCGCATCAATAGGGAGATCTGATGTCTGGCGTCGTTTGCGGAAGGTGAGCCGACGCCAGCCGTTACATCAGGAAGGTGAACCGGCGTCATGCGTTTTAATTCTAGCTTGTGGATTTCTGCCATATGTTGGGTGTCATTGTGTTGGAGTCGTTCACACGGATGGGGTGACGTGGTTTGATCTGGTGTAGGTGCGTCAAATCATCAATTGATGATGGATCCAGATGCTACCACGTGTCGTTATCCGGCATAGTCTCGATCTGACCGCTTTCATCAGGGCCATCGAGCATTCCTCTATATAAAGGGGCCGCTGTCAGCCAGGTACTTATCCCTCATTTTGTTCTTTCTAATGAGAGAGCTCTATCAGAGAGCCGCTCTCGAGTAAAAACTATCCCTTGTCGTTTTCCAGAGCCCTTAAATGGTTTTAATGGGCGAGGTTCTTGCAGAGGGTGGTTGGTCGGAGATTCCGGTCGATGACTCCCTGTCGGATCCGGAGGTTTTCCTATTATGGGATCCGACTGTAAGTCGGTTTTAGAAGCGGCATCGTGCTTCGAGCCGACGTCAGCTTTTCACTCCTGGTGTCGATGGTGGGATCGACGATCCGTTACAGTGTATCCCGCGTCCCCGTCTCAGCTGTATGATCAAAGTCATTTTCGTCGGTGGACGAAAATCTGAAACCCGCCCCTAGCTTCTCTTCTGGGGAGTGTGTGGTCGTCGCTCGGGCTTCGACGAGGAGGGTACGATCATCGATCGCACTCTGAATCTCTCCTCTAGCTCTGGTTGTCGGTCGGGCTTCAGCAAGGAGGGTGCGGTCGTTAATCGCATTCTTCATGTAGAAGTGGATCAGGCTATTGATATGGTTGGTCGGGCAATATGATCGACCAACTATCTTCGCAGTCTAATCCAACTCATACCGTTTTCGAGCTGAAAGATAAAGTTTATTGGAGAAGCTGATTCAAAGTGGGTCTGTCGATTTTTCAGCGAAACGAAAGGCGGCGATGAGGATTAGTCGGTGCTTCTAACTTTCTTTTGTAAAGATGTGTAATCGGACTTCGGTCCAATTTTTGTAATCCTTCATTTTGATAATGAAAGTTCTTTTTAAAATACTTTTCTATATTGTCAAATTTGTAGCGTTTGCTTGTTGATTCATCTCTGAAAGTAGATTGTAGATCCGACTATTTCGCAGACTTTGGAATCTGCTAGTCGTGTAATTTCCGACGTATTTAGCTAGGATAACGATGGCAAGTCGAGTACCCATGGCCCGGACCTTGGTCGGGCTTATACGTCGCGTTGTATGTAGAATAATCTCTGGATGTAGGTCATTGATCCGACTATTTCGTAGACTTTGTGGAATCTGCTAGTCGTGTAGTTTCTGACGTATTTAATTAGGATAACGATAGTAAGTCGAATATCCATCACCCGGGCCTTGATCGGGTTTATACGTTGTATTGTCTGATAAACAGTGGCAATCCGAATATCCCTCGACTGGCTGTGGTCATGTCGGTATAATTTCAATCCGACCTTGGTCGTCTTGGTATTTTGCCCTTCTTAGTTGATACTAAGTCGGCAATTTAGCCAGCTACTTCAACGAAGAGCTGACTATGGGGGCAGTGTGGCTTTTATGGAGAAAATCTGCGTCGCTGGCATTGGCCTCTCATTAAAGTAGATTGGTCGGTTCTGTGGGAGAACCGGGATGTAGTCGGTGGTTGGGTTTGCTGCTGTTGGAGACTTTTGACTGCCTCCATGAGTACGTTCATTTGCTGCACGATTGCAGTAATTTGGACATCTATGGTAACCATGGAGCATGGAGAACTGGGCTCTGCTACCGGAGGCAGGAGAGGAGCCTCTTTCCGACGGGAAGAGTATCTCGCCGATTCGGTTGCTGTTGATGTTGAGCTCTAATTTTCGTCATTACGAGTTTCCTTCTTGCCCTCTCCTTTCTGGTGCGCCAATCTGTTGCGGCCAACTCTCTCGTCGCTTGTCGCCGGGGACGAGCACCTGCAAAACGAAATCCACACTGATCAGAGTTGTCTCCGACGGAGACCCTCCGATGCCTAAGTCAAAGAAGGAGACTGGGCAACAGTAATAATAATATGAATGAGAACAGTGACAGAGCTCAACATGAAAAATGGCTTACCGAAGCTGTTGTCTTACCCCTTTTATAGAGTAGATGGTCATAACCATCAGATATGGTCCCGCATTTGGCGGCGTAGAATCACAGGGCGGTAATCTCATAGTGGGTTATTAGTCCCATGAATTACACCGTGATATCAGTGAAGTAACCGTCCGTGACGGTTATGATATATTTGAATGAGTCGGTCGATTATACGTCGAGGGTCGGCCGTCGGTTAGTAACTCTGAAATACCGACGGTCGAAATAGTCTATTATCTGTAGAGTCCGAACATCGGCCGCTTATCGATCTTGATTCGGTGAGAGGTGTTCGGTTGGTCGGTTGAGAGTAGCGTCGGCCTGTTGAGTCGGTAGTTGCTTTCAGGATCGTATCTGTTTATGGGGTCAGAGTCAGATGTCGGTCGGTCTGTGCTGGAAATCGGTTGGTTTATGGAGATCGATCGATTTATCCCAATAATTTATATATCAACTATTATAGTAGGTAGTAGCCCTTGCAACGTGGTGTCCTATTTATGCCATTAAGATCATGATCAACAATCTTACTTGGAGGAAACAAGCTGACGAAATTATATGCTACATCAAGTGCATCATGCGATGGTGCACCAAGCCAACCACAAGCACCCGTTCCTGCAGATTAATCACAAGCACCCGTTCCTGCAGATTAATCATCGAGTGCTGGGAGCAGTACGTACGTGATGCACATGATGTGAAATATAATTTTTCTTTATCACGCTGTTCCTTCTATTAATGAAAGCTGACCCACCAAAAGCATAAATAAACAGTGCTACATGCCCGAATGCCTGCGTAGGAAATAGGAATCGCCATCCGGCTGGAATATATCTTCCATCCACCATGCCAGGGACCAAGAATTGACGAAGATCGCTTCGTTGGAAGACGTCCAGCGCATGCCAACACCATTGGTCTAACACCTCACATCCCACCATTTTGGGGATGCGTCACCGCTGCTCCAAATCCTCACATCCCGTTATTCTGGAGACCAGTGTACTTCGCCTATCTTGAAAATGGATGTATCCATCGTACATATTTGGCATATAAAATACCGTTGGTATGTCAACCAGATGAGTTGACAGAGTGGTCCATCACCACAATAGTCCTTGTACCGTTGTGTTCTATTTACGGGCTAAAATTAGAGTTGTGATCGAAAATTGATACGAATCAAATCAAAAAATTAAATCGCAATCGAATCAAATATAATCAAATTTAATTTTATTTTTATTTTAAAATTTAATTTTATTTGATTGAGTTAAAAATTAAAAAATTTAAAAATTGAATCAAAATTTAAATTATAATTTAAATTATATTATTTATTATTTTAAAATTTGTTAGTTATATGGATGGATGATTGGATATTAGATTTGGTCTATTATTATAATTTACTGCGATACTTGATTGCTTATTTGTAGTATAGATAATATGATTTTTGATATACTATATTTTATTTATTATCAATTTATTATTTATCAATTATCAATATATCATTATTTATCAATTATTAATTTTTAATGTAAGAAATTATCAAACAATAAATTCAATAGATCTTGAATTTAATTAAATGTAATGTAACAGGCTAACAATGAATCGATAAAAATTATTTAAATATGTTATAGTAAAATAATAATTAAAATAAAAAAAATTAATAAAAAATGAATAATCGAATCGAATCGAACCAAAGTTCTTGGTTCGATTTCGATTCGATTCCTCTCTTACTCACGTCGGTTTTCGATTTTAATTTTTTTATTATTCGATTTTCGGATCAAATCAGTTCGGATCGGATCGAATCGATTAAAATCGAATGAATAACCCTAACAAAAATTATATCCTACATCCTGCGCATCACGTATGGTGGTTCATCATGCCAAATAACAATGCTCGTCCTTCTCGATTAAATATTGAGATAAGCTTTTGACAGGCGAGGCCCAAAAAAATGACCGTTTGATTTAGTACACCGTTACGTAATGCACATGATGTAAGATATAATTTTTGATCATCATATTATTTTTTTATTTATGAAAGTTGACCTATCAAGGTTCACAAAAGCACAAATAAATAGTATTGCATCTTTGGGTGCATGCACAGGAATCTCCATCCGACTGGAATCATATATTCCATGGACATGTGGAGACCGGAGGAATGGACAAAGATAACTTCCTTGGGAGAAAAATTTTATTGTAATGATAATATTACGTCAAATTTATCGCAATTCAAATATTTATATTTCATTGATTGTCATATATTTTATCAATTTTTATGACCCACGTTGTTTCACCGATTTTTACCTTTTAATTAGGTTGTTATAAATTTGGCGTGACATTACCGTTGCAACAAAAATCTTTTGTTCGGAGGCATCCATGACGTGCCGACATCATTGGTCTAACTCACGTCCCACTCTTTTGGAGATGCATCACCACTTGTCCAAATTCTGACGTCCCGCTATTGAGGAGATCTATGTCACCATTGGTTTGGATTCTCATGTCCCACCATCGTGGATATGTATCCGTTTCCCACATCATGATATAGGAGCCAGCAAAATGGCGCTTTCGCGTTAGATTTATCAAGTGGGGGACAGACAACGTACGTAATTCATTAGATAACAATCGCTTGCCAGATGTGTGGTTTGGACATTTGAGCAGTATATGCTCATGCAAAGTTCAAAAAAAAAAGGGATCCATGTATAATTTACCTGATCTACTAAAATGGCATCCAACATGGCACTAAATTAACACCAGAACATCTTCCATCTATTCTAACGGAAAGATGAATAAATATTTTAAAGAAATCATATTATCTTACATTTCACCGTGCCATTCTTTCTAACCAATGTCTTCCGCCACACCCATCTCATCTGCGGCCATTGACACCCTTGCCAACTTCATCAACTTGGCCAGATGGCTTCACCTTCTATGCCATCATCGCAGACCACCTTCACCGGCACCCTGATATATCCTCATTGCTAGGTTGGCAAAGGTATCAATTTTTTTGGAAAAAAAAAAAAAAAAGAATTCTCTCCCTTGGAGAAATAGGAGTGTTAATTTTATGATCATGCTGCACGTACGTCACCTCAATATATATGCCATGAAAATATATATAGACATGATAATTTTTTTCTGTAGCTTTTATACATTTCTCCAGCATTGCTTTGACGAGTTTGGATTCTCTATCGAAGCCCTCCGGGGCTTGTTGAGAGATGAGCCAACAAGTATCCCACTCGAAGTGGAGCCAAGCTCAAGCTTCAAATTTCCAGCGGTCGTGCATGCACGCATGGTCTTGCGAGAACTTGGCCCTCGACTCGATGAGGCTGATTTACCTAATTTCCTAATTCTTTTTTAATTAAGAAATAATCTTAATATTAATTTGGTATATGATTAATTTGATGTATTTATTTTTTTTTATAAATTAGATTAACCATACTGTTGTAGATCTGAACCTCGGCCTCGGCCTAAACAATCTCGTCATTGCCAAGAAAGTTATAGCTAAGCTATAGGAGATGGCATTTGCTGGATTGGACAGACGCGGTGATCGTCTAGTATAATTTGTTGGATTAGCAGTAGATCTTCTTCCTCAATCTAATCCCTGCTTACCTCAACAGATGACCTACTTCAAGCCGATCAACTTCAGTTAACAAGAATCTACGTTTCTCGACTTTGGCGACCTACTAGGTTGGCCGTTGTCGAAGAAGACCTACTAGATTGGTCCTTACTGAATTACTACATCTATCTACAGACTCTTCATCTCCAAATCTGAAAAGTCCAAATAAGATAGAACTCCATTACGATCGGATCTCCTACAAAGAAAAGTCCTTTTCTGAATATATCCATCCAATAAATTCAAAAACTGCCAGGACTCCGAGTCGAATACGTCTCAAACTCCTCTCCTATAAATTAAAGACTTCAGGATCCTCCAAAAATATGTAATTAATCGACTGCTAATTCTCTTCTCTCATTATTCTCCATCTTCTGACTTGAGTGTCGAAGGGTTTACATCGAAGCCAACCCTCGGTGTAGACTAATTTTGCAGGTATTCGAACGAAGCTACAGCAGAAGATCTACATCGGCCACGACTACTTCGTGTCCGACCTCAGGTGGGGAGATCGGTAGTAATATTTGATGCTAGAGGAAGGGTCCTCTTCGACTAGTCTTGAGATCCTACTTCAAAGCTAGTCCTGAGGTCCTATTTTGAGAGGAGATGAAGTTTATCACCGGTCGCCAATCGTTATGAGGACACACAAAGAAACATCGAACGCGTCACAGCATTCCAATAGTCGGCAGGCCAGTAACGCCTAACCGACCAATGAAATACCACCAGCATAGGAGAATCCTCCATCCATCTCACCAGCAGTACCAGTAGCACCCCCTGCACTGGCCATCTCCCATGACTAATATAATCACCTTGTCCAGCAAGTACAGGCCCTATTAGCTGCAGTGCATAAGATACAACAAACATGGAGCCTCCCCCATCGAAAAGATGCATGGCCAGCACTAAGAAGATCACCAAATAGGCTCCCCTTGGGCTCCAAATAGGCTCCCCTACAGCCCAAGGGCAGGGACTAGTCGTCATAACAGACTTCCGAGCCCTTCTCATCGCCGCCATAGGTCTCCTACCCCTATCTCGAGGAGGGATTCGACCCTAGGCCATGCTTCTCCCTGGTGATGACAAACTAGGGAAGACAAGATGGAAAGAAACTTTGAAAAATGCAACAACAGCTAGACATACTTCGGACATCGAAGCAGCCAGAAGATGACCTAGGATTCAACGTCGATCCGTCTTTCACTCAAAGGTTGATGGATGAACCTTTTCCACCTCGATTTAAAATGCCTCAAATAGATCCCTATGATGGAATTGTTGGAGCAACTTTCTCACGTTGTGCATGTCAGAAAATAGCTAGGATCACGTCATGAAGATCCTTAAAGGCCAGCAACAAAGCAACATAAAACAGCCTTTAGGATTTCAACAGCCTTGTAAATCCTATCGACAAAATTTTCTTCTCTGATTTGAACCCTTTGTCTTTCAGATCTGAAATCCTCCTTTGGAGATTTGGAAGCACCCTTGATGAGGCCTCCAAAAATAAAGATGATGATGTGAAACTCCTCTTGGGCGGCGGCCAAGAGGGGGCGCACAAAAGTGAGCTTGCACAAAAGAGGGCGCTAGAAATCCGAGCACCTCTTTTCTTTCTTTTTGGGATTGGCGTCAAAAAATCCTAGAGTTTATTACTGCTAGAACGTGGAGAAGATGAGAGAGAGAGAGAGAGAGAAAAAAAAAAAGAAAGGTTAGAGAGAAAATGATTTAGTATTCATTCGCTTCATCGAGTCAGAATACAGTATATCTTTGTATACTGGGTCAATGTGATCCAATCCAAAAACTCTTCTGACTAACTCAATATAAGATTACGCTTATTTAAACCTATGTACACCCATGACTTGATTCAATATCACAATCTTGGACTCAATCCTAATTTAAATATAAGTTAGCCTCTCAAGATTCAAAATTTCTGAACCTTAAGATCCGAAAGATTGACAGCTTTTTGCCCTAGGGCCTAAATTAGCCCTAGAAACCCTATGACCACCTCATAGACTTTGGACCTTGACCTTAGCCTTGGTTCTCTGAGCCTTGAGAGCACCACATGAGGCCCAACAATTTCTACCTTGGTGCTCCAAGGCCTCAGTCAATTCCATCCTGTCCATCAAGTACATCAATATCATACATCTTCGAAAACTATCCCGTGAAAGTACCTTCATCAGTGTATCCATTGGATTCTCCTTGGTGTGGACCTTCACTAGCTCCACCTCACCTTCTTCTATAAGCTCTCTGATCCGATGATACCTGATGTTGATGTGCTTCTTTCTCGTATGATAGACAGAGTTTTATATAAGTAACAGTGCACTCTGACTGTCGCAGTGCACCCTGACGGTCTCCTGTGTGAGACCCATCTCCAACATCAAGCACTTCAGCCATAGGGCCTTCTTTGCTACTTTCGTAATGCCAATATACTCCACCTCAGTGGTAGATAGGGCCGTGATGGGCTGAAGACACAATCTCCATAAAATGAGACCTTCAAATAGACTAAATACAAAACCTGTCGTCGACCGTCGAGTGTCCACATCTCTATGAAAATCTATATCTACGAACCCTCTTATCAGCCTCCGAACCTTCTTGGATATGTTGGAGAGTCCCTCAGCACCTCCTCACTGTCCATAGCAGATACCGACTCTAACAGTATCCGTCAAATACCTGAAGATCTCCTTCAGTGCTCGCCAATGCTCCCTGCAAGGCTGTGCTATAAACCTACTGACTTGGCTCACTGCGTGGACGATATCCGGCCTACAACACACTATGGCATACATAAGGCTCTCCACACTAAAGGCATATGGCACTCTCTCTATCTCCTGAGCCTCCACCTCAGTCTATGGCAATATCGTCTTTGAGAGTCTAAAGTGCCCGGCAAGTGGCAGCTCCACTGATTTTGCATCCTTCATCCCAAACCTCTCTAAGACCTTCTTGATGTAATCTCCTTGAGATAAATATAGCACCCTCTTGGCTCAATCTCTGAAGATTTCTATGCCTAAGATCTTCTTTGCAGGTCCCAAATCCTTCATCTCGAACTCCTGAGACAAGACTGCCTTCAGTTCCTGCACTACCTTTCTACTCTTGCATGCTATAAGTATGTCATCCACATACAAGAGTAGAAACATTCTAGACCCATTCTCCAAAATTTAACATAAACACAAGAGTCATACTCGCACCTGAAAAGTCTGATGCTCCTCACATAAGAATCAAACTGCTTGTACCATTGTCTCGGCGACTGCTTCAGCCCGTACAGTGATTTCTGCAACAAACAGACCTTCCCTTCTACTCCTGACTCTCAAAACTCAGGTGGCTGCTTCATATTGATGCTCTTCTCCAAATGCCCATAAGAATACTGTCTTGACATCCATCTACTCCAGCTTCAAGTCTTAAGCTGCTACAATGCTCAGCAGCACGTTAATAGAAGTATGCCTGACGATGGAAGAGAAAATCTCGCTGAAGTCGATATCTTACTTCTGGAAGTATCTTTTGGCCACTAATCTCATCTTGTACCTGATTCCTCCCTGCTCCGAAGGCCCCTCCTTTCGTTGGTAAACCCACTTGCAACCAATGGATTTCTTTCTTGTGGCAACTGCACCAATCGCCACGTCTCAATCTTGTAGAGAGACTGCATCTCCTCTGACATTTTCTGAACCCATCTCTCTCTATCCTGGCTCTTCATAGTCTTCTCGTAGGTGTAGAGATCTCCATTCGCTATCACTAGGGCATATGACACTATCTCTTCGAAGCTATATCATTTCGATTGTCTGACGTTCTTTTTGAGCTTGTGCAGTACAACCCTGATATCCGTCCTAGGTCTAGTTTGCTCCTGCTAGACCTCCTGGCTTCTTCATCCATCCGAGCTCTCTCCACCTGTGGAGACACTTTTGGAGAGTACTCCATCTGAATATCAAATCCTCCCGATGTACCTGCAAGTGGCAAAATAGAATAAAAATTAGTTGTCCAGTGCTGCTTTGCTGGACCTCCTGCTACTCCTGCTGCTCCTCTATGCTATCTCACCTTTGGAGAACTAATTTTCATCAAAAGTGATATCCCTACTAATGACAACTTTCTTCTCCAAAGGATCCCATAGTCAGTATCTCTTAACTCCTCATGGGTATCCCAAGAACACCATCTTCCATGACCTGACGTTCAATTTACTCCGCTCACCAGTACTAATGTGCACAAATACCACGCACCCAAACACCCTTAGATGGCTCAGCCCAATCTTCCTTTCAGATCATTTTTCTCTGAAATACCACCATCTAACTTGATGTGAGGTGATCGATTTACCAAACAACAGGCTGCATCCAATGTATCAACCCAGAATACCTTAGAAAGTCCTACCTGCAGCCTCATACACCGTGCCTTTTCATAAGGATTCTGTTCGTCCTCTCGATCACTCTATTTGCTGAGGAGTCCCTCTCACTGAGAAATGCTTTTTGATGCCATAATTCTCACAAAAAATCTAAAACTTTTTATTGGTGTACTCTCTGTCATTGTCGGACCGCAGACACTTCAAGCTTTGACCTATCTCCTTCTCCACCTTAGCCTTTCATACTTTGAATTTAGTGAAGACTTCTAATTTCTCTTTCATG
>KE504649.1:34370-57923 GCA_000441515.1 Elaeis oleifera
TATACTTGATTCGGTGTAAGAGTGGATGATTAGTAGAAGGCTCAAAATTTTCTAAACCATTTCTTCTCTTTTCTTATGAAAATCTTGATGGATTATAGTTGGGTCAAAATCTCTTCATAGTCTATGCTTGGACAACATAAGAGAAGAGAAGAAAGGAAGAGTCTCTTAATTAGGATAAAACAAATGCTTGATGGATCATAGTTGAGTTAAATCTCTTCATGGTCTATACTTATTCATATTTTACACCTTGATCAAGGGACATTGTAAGAAAATCATAAAAAGGCTCTCTAATTCATTGGTCTAGTAGATTCAAGAGCCCTAGATCTTTTAGATAATTTATCTTTATAATTGATTAGTTTACTACTTTGGTAGTTCATAATTCAACAAACAATCTCTTCCTTTTCTCTAAAGCTCGTCTGAGCAAGTATTTAAATATAATTTAAAATCTAATTTCTCGTGGGATCGACTCATACTCATCGGATGTGCTACATTGCATACTGTGTGCTTGTAGTAAATTTAAGATACATCAAGGTTGATCTGGACTCAACGCACTTAAAGCTATAGTATCGACTTATCACCAGATGATATAATTTTCAACTCCAGAAGGGGTCGACGGGCTTCGAGAAAATCAACGACTCGTGAATGAACGCTTTATGGCAATCCTGTGAGGAGTGGCACCTATGGAATAATCGACGGATGAGCTAGATGTGCGATACGAGAAAATTGAACAAAGAAGACAGCCAGTAGACGACCTGATATCAGTACCCATTGGTGAAGATTGGAATAAAGTGGTCCAAATCAGCTCAAACTTATGTGAAGAAGATTGTCTGCATCTCATCTCTTTTCTACAAACAAACGTCGATATATTTACTTGGTCGGCTTTAAATATACCAGGTGTGGATCCAGAGGTCATAGTACACTGACTCAATGTGGACCCAAAGTATCATCCAGTCAGACAGAAGAAATATCTTTTTGCCCCTGATCGATAGAAAGCCATACAGGAAGAGATGGACAAACTTTTAAAAGTCAGATTCATATGAGAAGTATATTATCCAGAGCGGCTAGCTAATATTGTCCTCATCCTAAAATCAAATGAAAAATGATGCGCATGCATTGACTACACCAACCTCAATAAGCTGGTGGATGCGATATCGGGATGTCGGTTCTTTTCATTTATGGATGCATTCATTGGATATAATCAGATCCAGATGGCCCTCGAGGATGAGGAAAAACCTATTTATCATTTACCAAGGTCTTTTTGTTATAGAGTTGTGCCATTTGGTCTCAAAAATGCAGGGACAACCTACCAACGGCTTGTGAACAAAATCTTCAAAGTACAGATCAGCCAAAATATGAAGGTATATGTTGACGACATGCTAGTTAAAAGTCGGATTGTCGAATATCATTTTGCCGATCTTAAGGAATCATTCGCAGCACTGCGGTAATTTCGGATGAAGCTTAATCTTAATAAGTGTGCGTTCGGTGTCACCACTGACAAATTTTTTGATTTTATAGTGTCTCAATGAGGGATCGAGGCAAATCTAGAAAAGATTCAAGCTCTCCAAAAAATGAAGCCTCTGAGGATGATTGAAAAATGTAGCACCTGACTAGTAAGATTGCAACTTTGAATAGGTTCTTTCTAGGTTGGTTGAAAGAAGCCTGCCCTTTTTTAAAGCTCTCGAGCAAGCAAAGAATTTTCAATGGTCGGAGGAGTGCCAAGCTACCTTCGAAGATCTAAAAAAATATCTTGGCTCACCTCCACTTCTTAGTAAACTAAATTTAGAGAAGTATTATACTTGTACCTTACTGTTTCTCCTGCTGCAATCAGTTCCATCCTTGTCTGTTAGGAAGCCAAGGTGCAAAAATCGATCTAGTACATTAGTCGGATACTCCATGATGCTGAGATAAGGTACACGAAGCTTGAAAAGTGGCTTATGCTCTCATAATATCGTCCAAGAAGTTGTGACCATACTTCCAAGCTCATACTATTACCATCCTCACTGATCAGCCCATAAGATCAATTCTCCATCGGTCAGAGACCTCAGGGTGATTAGACAAATCGATCATTGAGCTGGATGAATTTGACATTAAGTACCTACCTCGATCATCTATCAAAGCTTAGGCATTAGTTGATTTCGTCCTAGAATGAACTATCTCAGATGAGGAACGAAATGCTGAAGAAATCATCTCACCAACTGATGAATATTGGATTCTCTATGTAGATGGATCCTTGAACACCACAGGCACAGGAGCAGGATTGATTCTAATCAGCCCAGATAGAGTGGTTGCAGAATATGCCTTGCATTTTAAGTTCTCCACCTCCAATAATAAAGCTGAATATGAAGCACTGGTGATGGGACAGAGGATGGCAAAGGATTTAGGAGTGAGCACCTCAGAGTGTATAGCGACTTACACATCGTCGGTCAGGTGCAGAGAGAATATGAAGCTCAAAAATCGAACATGATAAAGTACTTGTAGAAGGTCAAAGATCTTGCCTCTAGCTTTAATACAATGAATATCCTGTAGATACTACGAACAAAAAATATGCAGGCCCATTTACTTTCGAAGCTAGCAACAGTAGATGCGGCGACCTAAAAAGGACCTCATATCTCGAAATTCTTGAAAATTCAAGTATTGAGGAGCATGAAGTGATGCAAACTAACCTTGAGCCGAGCTGGATAAATCTCATATAATATTATTTACGAGATGAAATATTGCCTACTGATCAAGATGAAGCTAAGAAGTTGAAATATCTTGCCGCCCAATACCTTGTCTACGATGGAAAGTTGTATAAGAGGTCATTTATCCTACCTTTGCTTTAGTGTCTCTATCCCTCAGAAGCTGAGTATACTCTACGAGAAGTTCATGAGGAGATCAGCGGCAGTCACTTGGAGGGCAAGGCCCTTGCTCATAAAGTACTGCGATAGGGATACTTTTGGCCGACCATGCAAAAAGACGCTACTGACCTGATGAACAGGTATGACCAATGCCAAAAACTTTAAATATTTAGCACCAACCTTCTACCTCTTTGGCTCCAATTATAATCCCTTGGCCTTTCGCTCAATGGAGAATAGACATCCTTGAACCTTTCCCAATGGCAGCAGTGCAGAAAAATTTTTGCTCGTCGCAATCGACTACTTCACTAAGTAGATGGAAGCGAAAACACTAGTGACTATTACTTTGACAAAATTTATGATTTCGTATGAAAATCAATCATCTATTGATTTGATTTGTCATGAGCAATTATTACCGACAATTGATGATAATTTGATAATTCGAAATTCAAAGGATTCTACAATGGATTGGGTATCAACCACATGCAGACCTCTATAGCTCATCCTCAAAATAATAGCGAAGCTGAGGTGACGAACAGGATCTTGCTACAGGGATTGAAAGCTCGACTCAGTCAAGCAAAGAGATTGTGAGTCGAAGAGCTATACCATGTGCTATGAACGTATCGAACGACTCAACAGCTTCCAACAGGAGAAACCTCTTTTAGGTTGGTCTTCGACACTGAAGCTGTAATACCACTTGAGATTAGCTTATCAATGCTATGGGTGAAAGGATTTGATACAAACGATAACTCCTTTGGATTGAGAGCAAATCTAGACTTACTAGAAAAACACGTGAGCGGGCGCGAATCCGGATGGCTAACTATCAACAGAGAATAGCTCGATATTACAACTCTCGAGTTAAAGTCTTTCTTGACAGAACAGTTAGTTCTTCATCGAGCTGAGATTTTTCATCCAACGGAGCAGTCAAAGCTTGTGCCGAATTGGGAAGGTCCATATCGCATTGCTGAAATAGTTCGATCAAGAGTTTACCGACACAGACAGCTAGATGGAACTCCGATCTTCAGGACTTGGAATGCAGATAATTTACGTATCTACAATCTTTAAACTGTAATGATTCATTATTTTGAATCAAATAATTAACTATTTCTTTGTTTATTGAACTATGTGTTCTTTTAAAAATATATGCTCTTCACCCATGGACGAAATGTGGAATGTTCACCATGCAGATGTCCGAAACATGCGGTTCTTAACTACAGTCGAGGAACAAAACGTATCCTCCATCAACACAACACATGATCCTCAACTACAGTCAAGGAATAGAATATGTTCTCCATCAACACAATACGCAGTCCTTGGCTATGGTCAAAGAACGAAATGTGTTCTCCATCAATACAACACGTGGTCCGTGGCTACGGTTGAAGAACGGAATATGTTCTCTATCAACACAAACATGCGATCCTCGACTACGATCGAGGAACAGAACATGTTCACCATTAACTTAAACATGCGGTCCTCGACTATGGTCGAAGAACGGAATGTATTCTCAAAAATAATTTTTACTCCTCATCATCAGGAGATTCACCTACGACCAACAAGTGCAATCTTGAAGAACTTAATGAAGATTGGTAATTGATCTCGATAATTGATCAAGTAAGGAATATTTTATTGAAGAAAAAAATTTTACAAGTAAAGATCAACCTATTACAAAATACCTCGGTGACAGTCGAGGTTGCAAAATGGGACCGATCAAAGAAGCTCGGGGGCAAGTGGATCTTCAACCTCGGCTTGGTCAGAAAAAATGATAACAGTCGGAAGTGGAGCTTAAGCCGCTTCCTTGACTCTCCAATCCTCCAACTCTGGGTTGACGAGATCCTCAACCTACAGACCTTCATCTCCGCCCTCGCCGACCTCTAACTCGTTGTCTGACTCCAATAACTAAGGTCGAAATCTGGAGCCATCTTCTTGACCTCCTTTTTGAGGTCGGCAATACCTTATGCATATGAGGCCACTTCGAAGTCTGCTTTGATGTTGCAAAACTCAGTCGAAGATTTAAAGGCCTCAACCACAGTGACATTGGCGGCCTTCACCTTCTCTCGTACTTTTCTTCTCGACCGATAGTCGAGCTTCAGATTCGGCCCGAGCTTTAGAAAGCTCGGATTTCAGTCGCTTCATTTCCTCCTCCAGCAACTTGGTCTTTGCTTTGGCCTTAAGCTTTGCCAGTTGGGCGTCATCCATCCTTCTACTAGCCTGGCCTGCCTTTTCCTCAGCCTCCATTGAAATGCGCCGAGCTTCACACATCGCCTCAGTTTAATAATCAACATGATGGGCAAGCTAAAAAAAAATTTAGCATCGAATGTCAAGATCGGTAATAATCGAGCAACATGGAGAAGATCGTCTTTTATCCAAAGTATGGAGTCGTATGCATCATGCATACAGAATGCACTGCCTTCCACACTGAAGGCTTCGACGTCGATCGGTAGAAGGATTGACTAGATCAATGATCAGGCAACTCGAAAATTATTATTTCCATCCTGGTGTCCTGGGCCTCGATGCCAGAAGAAGCTCCAACTGGAGTACAAGATCCAACCTATACGTCGGCCAGTCGCGAAGACATCTTCACAAAAATTTGGAGCATGTCTAAACTCCTTTGTGATAAAGATGTAGAAGGTCGGGGGGTAGGCTCTCCTGGAGCAGCAGATTGTAGCGGCACCACTGCCCTCATCAGTGCCGACGACTCCCTCCTCGAAGTTTCACTCGGCCTCAAGGAGCCCCCAATGACGGACTGTGCAAGAATGACCTCGGTGTGATCGTGCTTTGGAGCTAGGGCCATGCTTGTTTCTTATTTCATAGCCCAATGAAGAACCTCGGCATCCTTGGGGTCTGTTTCTATATGGCATACGAAGTCAGTAAAAAATACAAAAATACGAGCTAAAAAAATGTATGAAAAGCAACTCACTCTTTGGGTCGGCTAGACTTAATCCGGTCCTGAACAAAGTATCCTTGGTAAAAAAACTCAACTAGCGAAGGAAGAGTCTGACTGAAGATCTGCTTCAATACCTCTTCCTCGACGTTAGACAAAACTGTAGCTCTAACCACCAATCTATAGGGTCTACCCCATGACGTGCAAAAGTACCAAGATTGCTCGGTCTAGATGAAGAAAAAATACTCTTTCCAATTATGAACTAAGGAAGGAGAATCTCGAAAGAGACGACGTCTCCATCGAGGAGAAACATACCACCACCCGTTCTCTGTGGGATGCTTCTTCAATGTGAAAGAGGCCCGAAGAAGATGGGAGGTTGGCTCGACCTTGAGGAGAAGATAATGAGCAAAGAACCTATGATCTAGCACCATGAATTCGGTGCCACACTACAAAAATTTATTTAAATAATTTAAGAAATTCCATTATGAGGTAGTGGAAGGGCAATTGAACTCCGGCCTTCAGAGCTTCCTTGTATAAATCGATCCGACCTAGATGAGGAAGAGCTATCCTTTCGCTCGGAATGGCCATCTCCAATTTATATTCAGAAGGAATTTGGTATTTTAATCTAAGAACTTCTAATTCTTCGAAGGTAAGATAGAATCTACCCTATATGGACCAAAGTCCAGAACCTCGAGTCTTCTCGAGGAACAAGCAATGTCGGATCCATTGTCTACACTCCTAATATCATCCCCCAAGCTTAACATCTCAGGGATAACACTCCTAACATCATCACCCGAGCTTGATGCCTCAAGGCCTGCACTCTTAAAACCATCACCTATGCACTAGGTGTCGGCAGAAAAATCAGAATCACTTATGGCTAAAAGAAAGAGGGACTGATCTAAAAGTGAAGTGGCCGAGCAAACAGAGGATGAAGAGTAGAAGAAAACCAACTAGCTCGACTTTATCAGAGCAAATTTGTAGAATCACCAAAGTGCCAATGTCCCCCCTTCGAACAATAGAAGCAGTAAAAAGAAGTTACCATGGTCTTATTACAGAACCCCAGAACGGCTTCGATCTACAAACGATTTATCTCTCCCGATCGACGTTCGATAAGTGTCGCTTGATGATTGATCAAAGCAGGACTTTCGTAGATCTGAAGAATCGATGCTCCAGATTCAAAGATGGTTTGTCTCAGCCATTGATTCTTGACATGTGTCCCTAGTGAACAGTGATCCTCTTAGCCTCAACCTCGGATTAAATACTCTCTTCAGCCAACCTATTTGCTGCTCAATCTTGAGAGTGGGGTATTTATTGTAGATTTAAACCTCGACCTCAGCTTAAACAACCTCGTCACCATCGAATAAGTTATAGCTAAGCTACAGGAGATGCCATTTGCTAGATTGGACAAATGCGGTGATCGTCTAGTATAATTTGTTGGATTAATAGCAGATCTTTTTTCTCAATCTAATCCCTTCTTACCTCGGTGGATGACCTACTTTAAGTCGATCAACTTCAGTTAACAAGATTCTACATTCCTCAGCTTTAGCGACCTACTAGGTCAGCTGTTATCGAGGAAGACCTACTAGATCGATCCTTACTAAACTACTGTCGAGGAAGACCTCTTTCTCTCCAAATCTGGAAAGTCCAAATAAGGTAGAACTCCATTACGATCGGATTTTCTGCAAAAGAAAAGTTTTTTTCCGAATCTATCCATCTGACAAATTAGAAACCGTCAGGACTCTGAGTCAAATACGTCTCAAACTCCTCTCCTATAAATTAAAAGCTCCAGGACCCTTCAAAGGTATGCAATCAATCGACTCTTAATTCTCTCCTCTCATCATTCTCCATCTCCTGACTTGAGCATCGAAGGGTCTACACTGGAAACAACCCCTCATGTGGACTTATTTTGTAGGTGTTCGGACGAAGCTACAACAGAAGATCTACATTGGCCACGACTACTTCGACATCCGACCTTAGGTGGGGAGATCGGTAGCAATACATATAAATCTAGTATGAATACAATCATAAAAATCAGAAATAAAATATCGCGAAAAGATAAAAGGATGTGCTGAGTATCGGTCCATTAGATCTCATCTAAGTGCTTAGCAATAAAAAAACAACCCAATTAGCAGCGCACTATTCACCTTTCGATAGATATTCCAAATATCCAAGAAAGAATACCCTCTTGATACTCTCCAAGCATCACATAGTAGTGGATGGACCTGAGCTATCCCGGCCCAATCACACAACCAACCCACAAGATTGGCAAAGTTCCCTCAATGATGATGCAATCCACTTGTAGGATCCATTTGGCATACATGATGTCTACTTAAGCTATCCGAAGCTTCATCCCAGGGATAGTGACATCTACCAGATCACTCTCACCTATCGCAATAAGTCTCGAGTCTAAATTTTGGATCATGAATTTGGCTCCTCTATTGCCTGATATGCTACCATTAAAGTTGACCTTCACAAAGACCAAAGATGGGGGCTTCTAAGTGATGAACACCGCTCTCGATGCTAGCTCTATCTCCTCTGGCTTCATGATTGTCATCTCCTTCTCATATGAGATGATGTTAGAATTGATATTTCAAATAACTTAGTTTATTGATTGTATGAAGTTGGATCTGATGAATAACTCATCTGCAAGCTTTGAAGCAGAGTTGCTAAATAGATTGCATGCCCTTTTGGGCCTTTAGAAGAAGATGACCATATAATGTCATTATTAGAGTAAAATATTACCATTTTGACAAATTTGCCTATTCTTTTTGTACAATCTCCAATCTTAATTTTCTTGGATGCTAGATGGTTGTATTAATATCTGATTAATTATGATTTATTATTGTGTGATGAATTATTAGAGCAGAATTGCATTACATGTATAACTAGCACTCAACCCTGCATTGCGGGGGTGGAGATTTAATTGATAATAATTATAATATTTTACATTAAAAGTTGCTCCCACCAATTAATCCCATGATGAGATTAAAAGAGTTTCTAAGAGTTCTTCTTTCCAAAATATCCTCCCAAACCAGTGAAGGTTGCTGCATTTAATAAATATCCGGCAACTCTATAACCCCATGCGATGCATGGGATGTAATTTTTTACAAATATTTTATTTTATTTATATATTCTATTATATCTATTATGTATATTTTAAATAAATAAAATAATAAAATAATAATATTTTGTGTATAGCATAGATTATAAGTTAATTATCAGATAAATCTTGTGACGATCGACGATTTTGATTTTATGAAGCTCCTTCATAAACCTATTATTTCTTACTATTTTTATTTTTAATCATTTTTTAATATTTCTATCTCTCTTTCCTCTTCTTTTTATTCAATCTTCTTCTTGTACATCCTCCAACTTTTTGAATAGCAGAGTTAACAATGTTGTCCATCGGCCATCATTGCCACCAATGGTAGCAACATCTTCGAGCTCAGAGTGGAGCAAAATATACCAACATGGTAATAAGCGGCAACCTTATGAGATACCTATTAAAATCAGTTGGCGATTCAAGATCTATTTATTTATCTATTTATTATATCTATTACATATATATATTAAAATATATTCAACGTCTTGTATACCAGGTGCCCACCTCTTTTGTGTACCACCCATATCTTTTTGTCAGTTTCATCTTCTTTCCAAGTGCAATTGGATTGCATCAAATCTTACGGTGGATAATGCACCATGCTACCCCTTATATTTCACCAATTCCCAATTGTGTGCCATCCACCATGCACATGCTCCGGGATTTACCTTGGTTCACTTGCATCCTGTGTACGCAATAATTTCTCTGACCTATGCAGCATCTTCTTTCCTTCTTTTCTCTTTTGCTTCTTTCTCTTCCAAGCGGCTCTACTAATTACTACCACCACTACCATCATAGCCACAATGGTTGTGGTCTCATCGAGGCCGAACATGCTCATCGACGTAATTTTGGAGTGCGCATTATCACTGCCCACTCCCATCACTATAATATATATTATATAAATATATTATGATAAAAATAATTATATTATTAATTAAATTCCTAGGCTAGGCCTATCATTGCCTAAAATTAAATGGTGGAAATTCACTAAGGTCTAGGCCTAGCCTATTTCACCTCTAACCTAATATCATTTGGGATGATATTATTATGATGCTTCTACATCATGTTAAACTTGTTAACTTATCCCTGATAGATCTTCATGAAAGAAAGTAAGCTCACCAGAGGTGACCGGATCTTTCCTCGCAGACGGCTGCCTTTCCCTTCCACTTCACTCTTGGAATTAAACCATACCCACCTCGGCCGCCAAGCAAACGCTTCTATGACTGAATGCGTTATCTCCCCTTTAGGGAGTGTTTGGTTCGCAACTGAAATCAGAATGAAAATAAAATTGGAATGGTTTAGAATCGAAATCGAAACGGTCAAATTCTCCAAAGTATTTAGTTTATGATCGGAATCGAAATCGAAATCGGAATGAAAATTTAAATCTATAAAGGAGAGTAGGGATTGAGTTCTATATAAATTGAGCCATTTTCATTCTATCCTGGAATCAGAATGGAACTCCTCCCAACTAACGGTTAAAATGAGAGTCATCCATTTTGATTCCGATTTCAGACTCCACTCTCCCCAACCAAACACCTCCTTATATTCTAATGTTAAACACTAGTGCGGCACCTGCGACACCAGTGAAGATGGATCCATTGCCACAACCCCCGTCGAGCAGTTCACCACCAATAATGCCCTCAGGTCTGATCCCAAGCCCTTGTTCTCACGCTGGACCCCACCTCACCCCTCTAGCACGGCCTTTCTACCCTAGTGATCGCCGGCCAAGTGGTCCGCCACACCCTCGCCGGCCACGTCCACCGCTGCAACACCTCCAGCAGCTCGAGCATGTCGGCCCCGCTTTCCCCACCATGGAAGCATCCTCCCTTCTCCACCCTTTCTCACCCTTCTTCCATCCTACCTCGCTTAAACCCTAACCCGAGTTTCCAACCTTTGTCTGCGAGTTCACCCACCTCGGCCTCCATCGCTTCGTCGGCAGCATCCTCGCCCTCACTCTCTCATGTGAGGTCAGGCTGTCATAATCACCGTCGTCATCGTCGCTATCTGTGTCAGCTCACCTTCGCTGCTAAGCTAGGCATAATGCAAGTCTCCAAGCAGACCGACATCCTCCACATCCTCAATTTCCATCCCATTGACTATGTCATCACCTCATGAATCCCTCAGTGTCCACGACGGAAATGGTTTGAATTGTTTTTTTTTTTTTTGGCCACTGATGTGTTAGGAGAATACTTTCGTGTCAACATGCTCACCTCTAATATTTTGTATCATTTTATTATTATTATATAGATTATATATCCAAATGAAAGAATGCATAATCCAATAAATAAAAGAGAGTTTGGTTCCATGATCTCTTTTTTTTTCGGCCCAAAAAAGAGGTCCGGTGCTTGTAAGATCATAGTCCAATATCGTACATGGAGATCACCATGTCACACTTCCGGATATATTATCATGATCCCACTAGTAAGTTACCCATAGTGGGCCAAAATTAAACAATGAAAAAAAAATATTTAATAAAAATATAACAATAATTTAAAAATAATAATAATTTTTAGTTGGAATTATATCGTTTATCTCTAAAAAAATTCTTGATTCTTTTTTTTTTTGAGAGCATACTATCATTCAATACAAATAAATATATAGTACTACCCGTTGTCATAATAAATAATTTTGCACATCAATTATGACCCCGTTAACAATGCCACATACGGTCAGATTCAATTGTTGCAAACCAAAAAATCAAGAAATACATCGTCAATCTTTTTTTGTAAGGACTTCTTCTTCAAATTAAAAAAAGAGCATATAGAATTTTTTTGAAATATTATTCAAATACAAAAATCCTATAATATAATAAAATTAAAATAGAAAAAAAATGCATACATAACCATCAGAATTAATTAGAGTACCTTGATCTTACTTTTTTCGATGATGAGATTATTAGCATCTTTCTATGGTGTGATCCAATTAATATGAATTTTTGCTTAAAGGAAAAAAGCTGATGCTAACAAAATATGCTACTGGATTGTATTTGATAATCATTTTGTGGGAGTGATTCTGCAGAAAGTTCACGTTGGATTCTCTTTTTAGGAATTGATAAAATAGGCTCTTTAAAAATTTGTACCATATACGAAGATTGGGATGCAAAATTTTCTTATACAGAATATCATCCTGTCGAGATTCATCTTCTTTAAAATTACTGATTATCTTGAAATTATATTCATCATTGTTAGAATTTTACGAACCAAACATAATTGAAAATATAGATGCCATTAAGAATTTTTTTTACGGCGACAGAAAAAGTGAACTTGCATCAGTCGCAAGATTAATTGTAGAAATTCTGCTCAATTATTGAGTCAATTTTTTGAAAATGACAAAATTTGTTATACCAATACTATTTTCGATAATAATATTTAATTTATACCTATAAATTTAAATTTAAAATTATTACTTTGCATACATAATTATATATATTTATATAAATAAAAATATGATTGAAGATATAATGATCATGATATTGAGGGCTGATCATTTTTTTCGTATTGATTATATCAGAAATTATCATAAAAAATTTTCACCACGGCCAGCAACTATAATATGCTTTGTATCGTCATCAGTAGGAGATATAAATTTTTTTTATAACTGCTTTATGTGAATTTTACTCTTCGAAAAGTATAAAAGTTATTTAAACATCTAATATAAGTATATTTTATTTATTCCATCAATTGATATCATATCTGAAACTCCTACGTCATATGCATTGCATCATGCCAATTACAAATGCTCCTCCTTATCGATTAAATACTGAGATAAGCTTTTGACAGATGAGGCCTAAAAAATGACCGCTTGACTTGGTGCACTCCTATGTGATCCACGTGGTGTGGGATATAATTTCTCGGTTGTCATGTTGTTTCTTTATTAATTAAAGCTGACCCACTAGGGTTCACAAAAGCACAAATAAGTGGTGCTACGTTCGTGGACGCATGCACAGGAATCCCCATCGGAATGGAATCATATATTCCATCCACCATGCCGGGGACCGGAAAGATCGCTTCGTTGGGAGACATCCATGGCGTGCCAACACCATCGGTCTAACTCCTCCCGTCCCACTATTTTGGAGATGCGTCACCACTTGTCCCAATTCTTACGTCCCGCGACTAATGTGGAGCTCTGTGTCACCAATACTGGTTTGATTGTCACGTCCCACTATTGTGGATATATATCCGTTTCCCACAGCAGTAAATCTGGAGCAAAAAAATGGCGCTTTCGCGTTAGAACATACTGATCTATCTATCAAGTAGGGGACAGACAATGTACGTTCGTTAGATAACGAGTGCTTGCCAGTTGTGCGGTTTTGACATTTGAGCAATGTATGCTCGAGTAACATGCAAAAGTCACACAAAAAAATAACAGATCTATGTATAATTTGACTGATCTACTAAGATGGCGTCCAACATGCCACTAAATTAACATCAGAACATCTTCCACTAAAATTAACACCGAAACATATTTCTTCCACGTATTCTAACAGATATATAGAAGAATAAATATTTTAAAGAAATCATTTTATCTTACATTTCAAACCAAAGTCTTCCACTGCACCCATCTCATCTCTGGCCATCGACCCCCTTGCAACCTCATCATCCTTGCCAGATGGCTTCACCTTCCATTCCACCATCGTCAACCACCTTCACCGGCGTCCTCATGCATCCTCATCGCTAGGTATGGCAATGGCATCAATTTTTTTTTTTTAAAAAAAAAAATCTCTTCCTTGGAGGAAAAGGCGTGTTAATTTTACGATCATGCTGCACGTCACCTCAAAATACGTGCCATGAAAATAACATATAGACATATAATAAACTTTTTCTGTAGCTTTTATATATTACTGTAGCATTGCTTTGACGGGTTTGGATTCTCTACCGCACCAGAGAGGCGGTGTTGAGAGATGAGCCAACAAGTATCTCTTCAAAACAGAGCCAAGCCCAAGCTTCAACTTTCTAGCGAGTGTTCATGCACTTATGGCCTTGCGAGAACTCGGCCCTCGACACGTTGAGGTTGATTTACCTAATTTTCTAATCCTTTATAATATTAAGAATAGTCCTAATATTTTCGCATGATTAATTTGATGTACTCTATTGCGGTCAATTTTCTCGTCGTCTATCACCAAAAACGAGCACCTGCAAAATAAAGTCCACACTGACCGGAGTTGTCTCCGACGGGAACCCTCTGATGCCTAAGTCAGAGAGGGAAACTGGACAACAGTAATTTCAATGAGAAAAGTGGTAGAGCTCAACGTAGAAAATGGCTTACCAAAGCCGTTGCCTTACCCCTTTTATAAAGTAGATGGTCATAACCGTCGGATATGGTTCTGCATTTAGCAGTGTAGAATCACAGGGCGACAATTTCGTAGTGGGTTATTAATCCTCATGGATTACACCGCGATATCAGTGGAGTAACCGTCCGTGACGGTTATTACATATTTGAATGAGTCGGCCGACTATGCGTCGGGAGTCGGTCGTCGGTTAGTAACCCTGAAATATCGACGATCGAAGTAATCTATTGTCTGTAGAGTCTGAACATCGGCCGCCTACCAATCTTGATTCAGTGGGGTGTTCGGTTAGTCGGTTGAGAGTAACGTCGGCTCGTCGAGTCGGTAGTCGTTTTCAGGATCGTCTTTATTTAGTGGGCCTGAGTCGGGTGTTGGGCGGACTGCGTTGGAGATTGGTCGGCGTATGGAGGTCAGTCGATTTATCCCAACAGTTATCCCCCCACTCCCGAGTCCAACGGCGAGTTGTCGCGTGCGTAGCCACATGGTCAATTGCTTTGGACGAGAGGAGTTGTTATCTGTCATGTCGAATCTCGACTCTGCCGCCACTATCTCCAAAATACGGTCGATCATCCACTTTACCGTCCTCGAGCTGTCGCATCAGTAGGAAGATTTGGTGTCAAGCGTCGTTTGCGGAAGGTGAGCCGGCGCTAGCCGTTACATTGGGAAGGCAAACCGGCGTCATGCATTTTAATTCTGGCTTATGGATTTTCGCCACGTGTCGGAGTGTCATTGGGTCGGAGTTGTTCACACGGATAGGGGTGACATGGTTCAATCTGGTGCAGGTGCGTCGAACTGTCAAGCTGATGACGGGCTCAGATGTTGCCATGCATCGTCATCTGATATGGCTTCGATCTGATCGCTTTCATCCGGGCCGTCGGACATTCCTCTATATAAAGAGGCCGTTGTCAGCCAGGTACTCATCCCTCATTTTGTCTTTTCTGATGGAGAGAGCCGCTCTCGAGTAAAACTGTCCCTTGTCATTTTCCAGAGCCCTTAAATGGTTTTGATGGGTGAGGTTCTTGCAGCGAGTGGTTGGTTGGAGATTCCGACCGACGACTCCCTATCGGACCCGAAGGTTTTCCTGTTATGGGGTCCGACTGTGAGTCAGTTTCAGAAGCGGCATCGTGCTTCGAGCCGACGTCAGCTTTTCACTTCTGGTGCCAATGGTGGGATCGACGATCCGTTATCGTGTATTCCACATCCCCATCTTAGCTGCATGATCAAAGTCATTTTCGTCGGTGGACGAAAATCTGAAGCCCGCCTCCAGCTCCTCTTTCGAAGAGCGTGTGATCGTCACTCGGGCTTCGATGAGGAGGGTACGGTCGTCGATCGCATTTTAAAGCCTTCCTCTAGTTCTGGTTGTCGGTCGGACTTCAGTAAGGAGGGTGCGGTTGTTAATCGCAGTCTTCATGTAGAAGTGGATCAGGCTGCTGGAGTGGTTGGTCGGATAGTATGATCGGCCAACTATCTTCGCAGTCTAATCTGATTCGTACCATTCTCGAGTTGGAAGGTAAAGTTTGTTGGAAAAGCTGATTCAAAGTGGGTTTGCCGATTCTTCAGCAGAATGAAAGACAACGACGAAGATTAGTCGGTGTTTTTGATTTCTCTTTTTGTAAAGAAAGATGTAATCGGTCTTCGGTCCAATTTATAATCTTTTTTTTGATAATGACAGAAATACTTTTGCTCTAAAATGCTCTTCTGTATCGTCGGGTTTACAATGTCAGTTTGTATGACAATCTCTGAATATAGATTATAGATCCGACCATCCCGCAGACTTTGTGGAATCTGCTAGTCATGTAGTTCCCGATGTATTTAGTTAGGCTAACGATAGTAAATCGAATATCCATCACTCGGATCTTGATCGGATTTATACGTCGTATTGTCTGATAAACGGTGGCAAGCTGAATATCCCTCGACTGGCCGTGGACATGTCGGTATAATTCCAATCCGATCTTGGTCGTCTTGGTATTTTGCTTTTCTTAGTTGATACTAAATCAGCAAATTAGTCAACCGCTTCAACGGAGAGCTGACTATGGGGGTAGCGTGGCTTTTGTGGAGGAAATCTGCATCGCCGGCATTGACCCCCCATTGAAGTAGATTGGTCGGTTCTATAAGGGAATCGAAACGTGGTTGGTGTCGGGATGGTCGATCCTCTGGCTTTTACAGTGAAAGCCTTCATTCTTGATGTCGCCTTAAAATTACAGTCGGGACGTCAGTTTTTACTAGAGGACCGAAATATAGTCGACACTAATGCAGTTGTTCTCCGAATAGTTGTATTCGGAAGGAAGTCGAATAGAATAAAACATCCGTCATACTTTATTAGCTAATTGTCGAAACAACAATAGCATCATCGTGAGGTATTTGAATTCTCCGAACATCCTCTTCCGAAAAAATTATTACATTGAGTTATTGTCGTTTTGCTAATTCTTCTTCGGAAGTTGTCCCTTGGTTCGGTCATCCGGAGATCATGTTGATGATCTCTACAGTCGGCTGATTGTTTACAGCTTCCTCAGTTGGCTGAAGTCATCGATCGACAGGAGGTTGAGTCGGTGGATCCCTTCGATATTTTTCTAGATAGCCTCATCGTATCAGGGCCTCTATTTCATCCCTGAGCTGGATGCATTGTTCGGTGTCGTGGCCATGGTCACGGTGAAACCGGCAATACCTCCTTCGATCGCGATTCTTCATTTTCATTAGTGGGGATGCCATAGATATTCCATCCCTTCGATCTCCATGAAGATCTGTGCACGAGGAGCAGAAAGAGGGGTATAGGAGTCATACCTGTTATACGTCAGCCTCGGACTCCGTCATCAGGGTGAAGCTTGCTTATTAGATGGGGCCTACTCAATTTGATCGGAGCCCACTCTTCTTTTGCTTTTCTTCTGACCTTTGCTTTCTGTCTGACGCCGGTCAGAAGCTCCTTCATCCAGCATACGTCTGAGGAAAGGTCTTATCCAGTGAGTATGTGAATCGAGACCCCCTCAGACCCCTTTTCATGGTCGATATGGCCATGTCTTCGTTGAGATCCCTGACCTCAAGTGTGGCCACATTGAACCGAGCCACAAAGTCTCGGAGTGTTTCGTTTCTCCTTGCTTGATGGAGAAAAGACTGTCCAAAATTCGTGGCGGTCTCTGGCTGGTACTAAAGTAGGCCACGAAGGAGTGCTCTAACTACCCAAAAGAATGGATACTTTCCGACCGAAGCCCGGAGTACCAGACCCTGGCAGCTTTTCGAAGCATAGCCGGGAAGCCGATGCATAGGAGAGCGTTGGTTGCTCCCTAGATCATTATGAGAGCCTGGTAGCTCTCAAGGTGATCGATTAGATTGGTGGAACCGTCATAGAGCTCTACATGTGGCATCTTGAACCGAGTCGAGACCGGTTCGTCCAAGATGAGTCGGGAGAGAGGCTGGACGGTATAAAAATTGAAGTCATTTGAAGATTTCTGACTGTCCGTCTGGAGCTGGACGAGTCGACGATCGATTTTCTCAAACTTGCATTCGTAGTCTTCAAGCCGCCGATGGTGGGAGACTCCAGGGGTTGATCCTCCCGATGAATTAGAGGGAGAGGCAGACGGTGTTCGCGGTCGCTTTTCCTTCCTTACCCAATCTAACTGGGAAGGAGAAGGGTGCCGTGAATGGTGAGTGGCACATCAAGAGTACCGCGAGTGCCATTGCTCATCCCGCTGAGCGAGCCGAGATGGCCGCTCTGACGAAGGCGATGGAGATCGCGGTGGATGACGGCGGTTGTGTCTGGATGGCATTGAATGTGCCATCGGTTGCTCTACCGGTGGTTGTGATGGCTGGATTTGCTACTGTTGAAGGCTTTTAACTACCTCCGCGAGTACGTTCATTTGCTGCACGATTGCCGCGATTTAGGCATCTGTGATGACCACGGGGTGTGGAGAACTGGACTCTGCTACCGGGGGCAGGGGAGGAGCCTCTTCCCGACTGGAAGAATGCCTCACCGATCTGGTTGCCGTTGATTGTTGAGCTATGATTTTCGTCATTGCGAGTTTTCTTCTTGCTCTCTTTCCCTACCTGGCGCGTCAATCTGTTGCGACCAATTTTCTCATCGTCTGTCGTCGGAAACGAGCACCTGCAAAACGAAGTCCATACTGATCGGAGTTATCTCCGACGGAGACCCTCCGATGCCTAAGTCAGATAGGGAGACTGGGCAACAGTAATTTCAATGAGAAAGGTGGCAGAGCTTAGTGTAGAAAATGGCTTATCGAAGCTGTTCCTTACCCCTTTTATAAATAGATGATCGTAACCGTCGGATATGATCCCGCATTTAGCAGCATAGAATCACAGTATGATAATCTCGTAGTAAGTTATTAATCCTCATGGATTACACCACAATATCAGTGGAGTAATCGTCCGTGACGGTTATGACATATTTGAATGAGTCGGCCGACTATGCGTCGAGGGTCGGTCGTCGGTTAGTAACTCTGAAATACCAACGGTCGAAGTAGTCTGTTGTCTGTAGAGTCCGAACATCGACCGCCTACTGATTTTGGTTCGGTGGGGGGCGTTTGGTTAGTCGGTTGAGAGTAACGTCGGTTCGTCGAGTCGATAATCACTTTCAGGATCGTCTTTGTTTAGTGGGCCTGAGTTAGATGTTGGGCGGACTGTGTCGGAGATTAGTCGGTGTATGGAGGTCAGTCAGTTTATCTCAACATACTCCATCCGGCCCTTTCGGTCTCGTGATAGTCACCTCCTTCTCACGTGGGACGAGATTAGAATCGATCTTTCAGATGACTTAGTTTTAATGTTCGTATCAAGCTGGATCTGAGGAATAACTCATCTGCGTGCTTTGAAGCAGAGTTGCTGAGTAGATGTCAGGCCCTTTTGGGCGTTTGGAAGATGATGACCACGATCACGACAATGTCATTATTAGAGTAAAATATTACCTTTATGACAAATTTGCCCAATCTTTTGTAAAATCTCCGATCTTAATTTTCTCTGACCGCAAGATGGTTGTATTATTTGATTAATTATGATTTATTATGGTGTGATGAATTATTGGCGCATAATTGCATTACATGTATAATTATACATCCAGAGGCAAGGAATGCATATGCAACAATGACATTTCATATATATGCCATTTGAAGCAAAGCATGATGAACTATGTTAATCCAATAAATGAAAGAGAGTTTGGTTCAATGATCCGTTTCTATTGTGGTCCGAAAAGGAGGGCCAGTGCTTGTAAGACCATCGTCCAATATCTTGCATGCAGGTCATTAGCCATTAGGTCACACTTCCAGATATATTCTCATGATCCTATTAGGAATGGAATCAGGTAGGGCCAGGTTGAGTTTCTATGTGGCCTGGGTCCAGTTCGAAAAAAGCGGGCTTAAAATCATGCCAGGGCCTAGTATGTCCTTCAAAACAAACACATAGCCCGCACCATACGCGAGATATCTTTTTATTAAAATATATCAAATTGCTTTTAGAAATTATTTAAAAATATATCAAATTTCGATCAGAAATCAAAGCAACTATAAACTCTCCTGTGGGGTCTCCTTATAAAAGGACATAGTGATGGGCAGCGAACTTAATGAGATTCCGATCACAAATCGGTTGCAGAATTATTTTATAATATTTAAGATGATTCCACTTTTTTTGTATATATAATAATACTAATAAATGAAAGGCCGCTCTATATTCCTCTGCTATGGCATATAAACATATATAGTATAAATATTTATGATATTTATGATATTTATGATTTTAATATTAATAAATAATATTTAAGTTGGTATAAATCAAAATTATTTCATAGTAAAGCTTAGGAAGTTTTATATTCTCCTAATAAATGAGAGGTCCTTTATATTCCCTTGCTGCTATAAAAATGTAGTTTTATATGGTGAATGGAGATTTATACAGATGAAGCTTTGCTGACATAAAAGTCTTCATTTTAATTTATATATATAAGATTAGATGCTGAATGTGAGCTTGCTCGAATACTTATTGGCCAGCCCTGATTAGATCTGAGCTTCGGAGAGAGAGATTGGGAGGGAGAGAGGGAGACGGATCGAGTGGGAGAGAGGAGATAAAGAGATAGATCGAGAGGAAGTAGGAAGAGACTGGAGAATGCGGGAGAGAGATCTAATCAGAGAAAGGGGGAGAGAGAGAGGAGGGAGAGAAGTCGGGAGGAGAGAGAGAAGATAGAGAGTAGGGAGAGGATGAGAGCACAAAGAGGGAGAGAGATCAGGAGAGAGGAGAGCTGGTGGAGGGCGGGGAGGAGAGATCAAGAGGGAGAAAGAAGAGAGGGCATGGAGAGACCAAGGGGTGAGAAAGAAGAGAGGGGAGAGGCGGGAGAGGCAGAGAGAGATGGTAGATAAGGAGAGGAGAGAGAGACCGAAGAGAAGAGAGAGAATGGATAGTAGGAGAAAGAGGAGAAATAAATGGACCTATTTTTGTGCTCAGGCTTTAGCCCGGCCGAACACTGGTCCAAGGCATGAGCAGAAGCTAGCCTGGAGTGATGGGCCAATGGGCGGCTCAGGCCCATTTCCAACCTTAGATCCACCACCGTTCTACAATTCATAGGACTATCAAAAGTTCCAACAGGTGTCCGTCAGCACAAACACCCTTGATCATGGTAGGTGGATATGACCTTGTTGCTGCAGCATAGAGAACAAGGCTTAGGTTTAATATTGATTTGTCATAATTACTGCTCCCTATAATATCTTCATGGTTAAAATTGATTATCCATATTCTCATTCTTACATATGTGCACAAATACGTGAATCGCGTTCGGTATTTTTTTCCGATGTAATTGTTTCGTTTTACATATTTTAAAAAATCTCTATGTGTTGTCTCGAGGGACAAATTTCTCTTTGAGATTTCAACCTAGTTAACGCTGATGAGAATGTACCTGGTTTTAAGGGAGTTCAAACACGTCACAGCTCCCAAGCACACTTTCTTCTCAAAACGAGAAAGTTACAAATACACTTAAAGAATACACATCACAAGTGAATCAACAAGCGAATCACAACTTCTTCTGAAAGTGGCTATTGTTCCTACTAGATGCACCATCTGCTGACGATAATAACAAAAAGACGGTATAATAGGTCTATATGAAGGTGACAGCCAGAGGAATGGCAGCAATTACCAACATGGTCAGCTCAGGATTTCAGAAGCAACCAGTTGCAAAGCATTCATTCAAATTTGTCAAACGCCTGATACCTGCGGCAACCTTGTTTGTCCGCTCGCCAGGGAACACTTCGGTCAAGAGTCTCTTCTCTGCTGAGACTCTGTTTCATTTAGTTTTCTTCTCTCAGATATCTTCTGGCACTATTTTATTTGTGGTTTTTGCTCTGTTTCAACTACACACTTTGTTTTTACACAACTGTAACTTGCTTCTTCTTGAACTCCTGGTGGGAACTGGAACTCCAATGTTCTGTGGCCCATCCTTGCTGTAACTTTCGTCATCTTCTTGTCTAAATAAAGATCATGGGTGGCAACTTGCTCTTGCCTGCCCTAACCATTAAAAAAAAAAAGGACATACAATAACGCAATTGTTTTCTTCTTTCTAAGCAAAATGGTACCATGCAAATTGTGATAATCCAGAGACATCAGATAGATAATCCACCATTCAAGGCAGAGTTAAAACAGTAATTAAAATATTAAAAAAAAAAGATAGGAAGAAGCCTTATGGACCTTATTTTACACAACAAAAATTAATGATAACAACAATAGCTGGTCATGATCCTACGGTGTAAGTATTTATCTTACCGAAAATTATTTTAATTTAATTTTATATTAACTAAATAAATTTATGTAACTAATTATTTGAGAAAATTAAGGACCATTATTCTTTGGTTATTGTCACTTATTCTGTTACAATGGATAAAAGCAGCTACATTAACAACAAATATTTAATCCCCAAATGAACCTAGCTCAAGTTCAATCAGACGAATAACAATCATTATTACCACTGAGGTGGCATCCCAACGGAATGGGCTTTTGTTTCTAACGACGTGACCCGGATTCAAGTCACGATGGATATCAGACTGTGATTAAATGTCAGGACATGAATAACTGTCCAATGAAGCGTATCCTGATGGTTCGAACACGACGTCTGAAAACGACATCGGTCCGTTGTCCATCGATAGTACTGGAGTGACGTACTCATTCGTTGGGTTCGTCCATATAGTGGAGAAGAGGCCACCTATTTATCCAAACTCGATCCCGAATCGAATATTCTCCAATAGAGATTGGGGCCCTATGGTCACGTTTAGGGCAGATAAATACACCAGGTCGCCTTCTTCCAACTCCCATTTGTTTAGCAAAAAAAAATAACAACCATTATTTTGTTATATTGGAAAGTGGAAAAAAAGATTTGGGGAGTGACTCTCATTTGGTGACATTGGTGTCATCGAAACCTTAAACAATACCCCCAATGATAACTTTCCAAATGCATTGCTTGCACTTTTTGTTAGGAAACACATATGATAACTGACCTACAGAAAATCGAAATATTCAACCAATTGCTAAATTCCCCAATAAAACCTGAGCAAATAAATGATGGAAACTTAAATTAATAAACAAGGCATCTAGTCTCTTTATCCATTGCTCGTATCTTAAATTAATAAACATGGCCAGAATCAGATTCATGTTAGATGACACCAAATTTGCAAATTTTCTGCAATCAAGTGATCTTCGATGTTCGCAACCTCCAGTCATCTCCTTTGTTGGCGATTCACCTGTCATTCAGACTACGTATTATTCTTGTGACATGATTGAACCACAACAGCATCAACCCATCAGATTCCCTTCATGAAACCAATCGAACTCAGCCAGGAGTCATACTTAAAAAGGTACCCGTTTATCTTTTTAGAAGAATAATTGGGCAAGCCCAACAACATCATTAAGAGTAGATAATTAGAACGGAATAAAGACAGTGGCATTAGAAAAAAAAAAAAGGGAAACAGAAGGACAATAACAGTGGTACAAAAGGAAGCAAAGAAACCTAGCCACCTAAACTATGGCCTGGATAGAACTTTCACAGGAGAACAGAACGTTGAAAGTTCCAATCTCTTCATCATCTGATTGCTTATTGAACAGTCTTTTGTTCCTCTGCAACCATGAGGCCCAGCTAAAGATAACCATCAGAAAACTAAATAAAGTTGGAAAGAATTTGCTCAGGATGATATTCCAAGTGCCACGTAAATAACTTCGTGAACACACAAACAATAAATGACAAATCAAAAGAGTGACTGACACCTACTCTATACTACTTCAGCTACTGATGCAGTGATGTTATACTATGTTGCCAATATGCCTGTCCAAAACCCCCAGCTGCCTAGTGTCCTCTCCCATTTGAATGATGGACTCATACCAAAATTGTCTGCAGTATATACGATCAGCATGTGTTCTCCATTCTCTCTCTCTCTCTCTCTCTCTCTCTCTTCTTCTTCTTGTTATTTAATTTAATTTAATTTAATTT
>KE504649.1:64115-77821 GCA_000441515.1 Elaeis oleifera
ACTTACTTATTAAGAAAAAATGACTCTTCATACCTACGAGATGGTTGCTTTCTTTTTCTATTCGAGTCCTCTTTCCTTTCAACAAAACTCCATCTTTTTTTGAAGCAATAATCGATTTTAAGGTGGGGGATCAGAATTTATGGACTAAATGCACCAATACAAGAAAATTACTGAAAAAATCTCAATGAGGAGTAGGAAGGGTTGGGCCATATTTAAAGACAATGAAATCATGGATTGGACCCATGATTTTTGAATTCGTGGGTTGAGCCCACGAATTTATGTAACGGTAACCTACGAATACAAGAATTCGTGGGTTCAACTTATGAATTTTATTCAAATTTTAAAAAAATTGTTGATGACTCATGGGCTAAACCCACAAATTTCTGAATTCGTGGGTTGAACACACGAATTCATTTAAATTAATTCGTGGCTCCAACTTACGAATTCAAATATCAAAATTCTTGCCAAGAACCACGTGGACTGAGAATTTATGGGTTCAACCCACAAATTTATCCAAGTCGGCTCGGAATTCGTGGATTGAATCCACGAATTTATCCGATGTGCCGTCCCAACGGTAGTTTCGAAAATAATTTATGAACCACGATATTTTCAAAATATTTTATTAAAAATATATTATTTAAAAATATATTTTTTATTTATTATTTAAGAATAACATGAAGCGATATATTTATATTTATTATAAAAGTGAAAGTGGAGATATATTTATCATAAAGGGGATGAACGTATAAAATCAGGAAGGGCTAAAAAATGGGGGGGCATGCTCAAGGACTTTTTGCTTAGATGGCCTGCTCTACAAGTCATGGGATTGAAATTCATGGAATGGAGATAAAGTGAAGTAGGTAAAGATGTCCGAGAGTTTAGTCTTATAATACACTAGAGATACAAGTTACAGGACAAGTCAATTTTATCTGTCGTGCCAAAGTTAAAAAGTTTCATCAGTCCACAAGCCAATTGGTGTTCGTTATTAGCCTCCTGATTTGAACTATCAAAAGCTTGAATATAGAGTTCATAACTAGAACAAAGGGAAGCAAAATTTAATTTATCTTTCTCCTCTTCCTTTTTCGTGCAATCAGTTTTAGACCATGTAAACGCTGACCTGTCTCTATATCTCGTTTCAATTTTATTCTATTGTTTCTTAGAAACTAAAACTTTATTTTATTTTGCAATCAACCTGTCTCTCTCTCTCTCTCTATAACAAATCCTTCCGACACATCCTAACCTTGTCTAGATAAATAAAAAATCATAAAAGATCTCTTTAATTTTACTATCTTAATTATGACGTATATTTATATATAATATTAGAAAAATGGTAATGAAACTGCTGACTGACTAGACATGTTGAAATTGATCGGATGTCCGAGAATTGTCATCCTTGCTGAGTTATTTTTGGCGTGTCTCTGAGTTTGGAGCTATTCTGACTGTTGATGTATATTATATATATTTTTTTATGAAATTCCGGATTGTAGTTGGAATTTTGTTTTGTTTCCATGGGAATAAAGAAGAAAAGAAAAAAAAAATTGAATCAGAGCTTCTAACCAAGCCTTCAATGAGAATTTCTTTATGATATTTAGGTTGTTCTTCGTCTTTTAATTATGATTTATGTTTAATATATATTTTAAAAATAAATAATATGATAAATTAGATCGCGTTTTATATGACAGAGTATTTCGATGATTAGATCTGAAGATGAGCGTGCCCGCCAACCTTGCAGGTTCTGTTTCATGGACTGTGCCCCACCAGAGTTCCAATTCCCGGTCCGCCACGCTCCATTTGCGCATTTCAACCAGGCGGGCGCTAAGAACTTAGAAAGGCTGATGGCTAGTAGCTACACTCGGTCTACTTTCCTATTTTTTTTTATTCAAAATGAGGCGGTCCTCGGTACCGTTTCTCGCATCGTTTCGCCACCTCGATTCCCGTGGCCATTACCTGCTCCCTTCCCTTCTTTCCCTTACGAAACTCTCTTCCTCTCTCCGTTCTACTTCTATCCCGCCTCTCTCCTCTCTTGCTTCAATGGCATCCCCGCTCGCTCCTCCCCATCGCCTTCTCCGGTGGCGCCGCCTCAGCCGGAGACGACTCCTACCTGGTACTGGACCCCAATTCCCAGGCTGGCAGCGCCGCCGGGAGCTTCCAGGGCGAGGGCCTCCTCGCCGGGACGGCCGGTGGCGCTCCGGTGGCGGATGGAGGAAGCGGAGGCGAGGTGGAGTTCGGGTTCCAGCGGCCGGAGTTCGGGCGGCAGGCGCTGGTGGGAACCGTCCAGATCTACGACCGTCACGTGTTCCTCTGCTACAAGTCGCCGGACGTCTGGCCGTCGCACGTCGAGGCGGCCGAGTCCGACCGTCTCCCACGCCTCCTCTTCGCCGCCCTCAAGGCCCGGAAGGGAGACATGAAAAGCGGGTGAGTTCTTTTCGTTCTCCGTTCTTCTTGAATCACAATCTAGGGTTGTCTTTAGTTTGTTATCTCCAATAGTTTTGTTAATCTAGCGATTTTTTAGTTGTTCATCTCGAGTAGATTTCGGTAATTTGGGTGTTTCGGGAGGGGGTTAGGAGGAATTAGGATTTGGGCTTTGGTGATGCTTAGTGGAATTCATCATATTCATGGAGTTTGAGTTTGAGGTTTTTCTTTCTTTTTCTTTTTTTTTTTGTGGTTTTATTTGGCGTTCTGTATTGGGATTTTATTTTATAAGTGAGTGAAAAAAGAAGTCAGCTATTTCAAAGATGTGATCGTGCCTCTTTTCTGGCAGTTTTGAACGGGCCACCGTTATCAATATCATTGGCTGGCTTATATATAGTTGCTGCTGTTTGGTTTATGGCTGCGGGTGAGATTGGATGTGTATTTTGTTAGAATCGATCCCATTTAAAGAACGATTTTCTTGATGTTCTTTTATCAATTTTGGGAATAATTCCTTGATCAGTAGTACGTTAAGATGAGATCGTGTGAGGATTAATATGATTATAAAATATATTCCTTTAATAACAGTCTTGGATTCCTCAGATAGCATGCCAGGTCTACAATGATGACCTAATTAATTGCTCACGGTTTTGAAGATTGATCATTCATTTAGATTTGCTTGCACTCTATGCATGATTCTTTAGGTTTTAATCTATCTGTGAGATGCATATTTTCTCTCTGTGATTACTTTGGATATTATTGACGTTTTTATACATGGAGAATCATATGCGTGGAGTCTAACAGAAATCTATATGGTGCTACTATAATTCCCTAGTACTAATTGGAGTTATCTTTGGAAAACAAATTAGTTTAATGCTACCGGAAAGCCAGGAAATCCGCACTCCTGTTTGCACCCCAAGAAATCAGTGCTAAAACTGTTATTCATATTGTAGTGTATGATTTTTTATATAGAAGTCATCATGATCTCTCCAGAGTCATTAACTTGTCTACCAAACTCTCTTCACAGTGGCATATTTCATGTATGAGTTGTTGACATTTTCCACACCTATCAGCAACCATAAAGCCTTGCCTTATTTGCATACGTCCCAAATTTCTGAGGGGCATTCGCATTTGCTTAACTACCACCATGTCTCGAACTGCTAACTGCTCATCATAAATTGTATAACAGCCTAGGCAGAAGCATTTCTCATTTGTGTGTGTGTGTGTGTCTCTGTGTGTGTGGCATCTGTAAAAGTTTAAATATCTCCAGTTTTTATCTTTGTTAAGCTATCAACTTTAGACCAGAAATCTTCCTTGTGATGGATTTGGTTGGTTACCTTGAAGGTATCAAATGCATCAAAGTATTTTTGAAAAGTAGCCTTCTACTTAGATACAGGCATTTGTTAAAACATGAGATGCTGTTTCTTGTGTCAAGCTTGGTAATATACTCATCTGTGTTGTAGCTATAGTTCTATGCTCAGAGTTAAATTTTAGTGCTTTTAGCTGTTGCATTGGTGCTTCTTATCAAGGATCTTTGCTTTTATGTATTGAATAATGGCAAGCTGAACTAAGCAGGCATATGGTCTTTAATTTCCAAATGTGGGAGCTTATTACTGCACCTGTTTCACAAATTTGTGACCACGAGCTATATTTAACATATCCTGCTAGATCTTCTGAACATTTCTAATGCTTGTATCATTAGCTATTGTTACCATGACTTTGTCAAGGTATCTTTTAACTTGAGTTTGGCTATATATAATTAGATTAATTTTTGCTCTATCTCAATCTATTTCTCTGTATTTTCTTGATATTTAAGATTTTTGGCGTATAGAAATATGTTGCAATCTAGTTATTAGGTATTCTTTTAGTTTTTTTTCTTTATAGAATAGTTACCTTAGTGAAAAGTGTTTGCATTTAATGTGATACTTGTTGGCACTTGTGATGTAATTGGGCTTGAATTGCAGGCCATGGTTTATTAAATGAGACAAGGAAGTTATCTGCATTTGGGAGCTTTCATAAATTTAAGCTTACAAAATCCACTTGTTGTATTAAGTGGCTTATGCAACACAAGTTCTTAGGCTTGTACTGCTGTTGGATGTAGCAGGACCAGGGAAAGTCAAAAAAAAAAACTAATGCATAGGCTTTTGTAAGAGTGGAGTCAGATATCTCGTACTGCCACTATTTACTTGTTAAGTACACTCCAAAAAAAAAAATAGAGTTAGATCATTTGTGCTGGTTTGTTGCTTCCATTCTGATGATGTGATTGATAAAGCTGTTGAAGTACCTTTCTTGTGATCATTGTACACTAAAACTTTGCTTTACCATTTTTTGCTGAAACTTCCGTTGGAAATGTTTTGCTATCTTGATGCTTCAATTCTCTTTCTCATATATGGGTTCATTATAGGAAATTGTTTGTGCCACCCTCCATGCTTGTTCCTTCCCCTTCTTCAGAAATAATTTATATAGGACTAAGTTGAAACAATCCTATGATCTTAAAGTCCCAGGCCAATTTGAATGCTGTCTTGATTATCTTTGTAATACGTTTTCAACAATCTTATGGGATACTTTTGAGACATTAGTAGTTCTTTATTTGGTCTTTGCTCATGGTATTCCTAGGTTGGCATTGCATTAGGTTCTCTCACTATGATGCTATGAGTGTTCCTATGGACTTCTCGGCAGAATAAGGGCATGAGACAAAAATATTGGACCATTGTATCACGAGTGTCAATTGTCACAATCCCCTTTTCCTGATAGACCTTGGTGTGTAACCAGCATGGCATGGTGGTATGGTATGAATACTGTCCTATGAGAGTCAGTGACCAGCACAATTATGACAAATGATGCGTAAATCCCTGATCTCTCTCTCTCTCTTTCTCTCTCTCTCTCAACACACACTCTCTTTCATTCTACACGTGTGTGTGTGTTTGTGCGCGTGTGCTGGGCTTGTGTGTATTGGAGAGCAGAGGTCATATAGAGGACGAGGACAAATTATTTTTTGTAAAAGTTAACTTCTATGTTACTTAAGAGCCTGCCTTTTAATTGCACTTGCTGAAATATTCCCTGGAGAAGTCTCTCCGCACATTTATTGATATATTATGCCCTTTCTTTGCATTAGAGATGGAACAATAATGTCCTTTTATGTTGTTAGATACGATCATACGCTATTGGCATGCATAATGTGTTTATGTTGTATGGGTGTGTTCATGCATGTAGCGTTGTGTGTCAGATTGCACATCCTTGCAAAATCAATGATGAACCATCTGAATTGATGGATGAATGTTTGTAAGAAAGATTACAGCATTAAAGATCTGTATAGATTGACAATTCTGTATTTTGGAGGTCTATGATGGAACATTGTCTAGTGAGCAATTTCCTATAGGTTATATACAGGCTGCCCTACTTAGGACCTAACCACCTTGACATCTCCTATACGCAAATAGGTGGACTGGCAGGTGACTAAGTTGCTTAAACCAAGCTGGATTAGGTTTGCCTTATATTTTGGGCGGTTGGAGTATCAGGCACTTGCTAGATTATGAACCCCATCATCTTTTCATTTGCCTAGACATCTTAATTTCCAAATTGGGCTAGCTTCGATTAACTGTACATATTCCACTTTATATTGGCCATTATTTGGTAAGTTTCTTTATTCATTAACTTGGACTATTAAACATGTTCTTTAGATAGTCAATTTAAACTTTGTTTATGGAAAATAATTATAATCTTACTAGTTAACATGTCATGCTACACTAAATTGTCTTATAGTAAATGTAGAAGTGCTTGCTTGGTGTTATCTTCTATTTCAGTTGGTTTCTTCTGACCTCTTTCAAATTCTATAATTGTTTTCATATGTTTGTGAATCCTTTTTTTATTATTATTTTAATATAATCTCTTGTACAAACCACCAAAATGCTTATCTTCTACCTGAGCACTATGCCACCCTCCAGCAACTTATATCCAATAGCTGCCTTTTGAATATTAGTTTAAGATGTTTCGATCATGATCAACGGTGTTGGTAAACTTTGGATTTCCTAAAACACATTCTATACAATAGCACTATGGAAACCATACGTTTTGAGCATACTCATTAATAGTAGGGTGCAATCAAGTCGAGCGGAGCCGAGTAGCTCGAGCTCGACTCAATTCAAATACTTGGGCTTGAAACTCAGGAGATTGACTGAGCCTTAATATTCTAAGCTCGAGCTCGGCTCAATGAAAATAAGCAAAACTTGAGATCAACTCAACTCGAATATCAACTGAGCTATACTCGAGTTCGAGCTTTAAATCGAGCCTTTGTCTACTAATAATATATATATATTAATATATATATTATAAATAAAATAATATTATTAAAATATAGATAAATTCAAGTAGGCTTGCAAGCTTTTGAGCTGAATATCTTAGTATTCGAGCTCGATTTGGAAAACCTATTTGCGCTACAAGAGTTTGAGTAGCTCGCGAGCGGCTTGACTTGTTTGCACTCCTAACTCATTCTATAAAATACCTCAAAAACTTATTCATTTTGTTCCTAGGTTTTGAAATTTTGTAAGTCATGATGAAAATTTTGGATCTTTAGTTTGGTTGGTCATTATTAATTTCAGGGCCAATCTTACGAAAAAAGTCCTAACTCAGTTCTCTATGCCACCATAATCAACTGCTTTAACTTTGGCTTTGTTATATGGAACTTCTATATGACTAAAACTTAGTATGGTTAACTAATCATCAACTAGATCACCTTAGATTAACCCATTTGGCCCTTGGGAGATCACTTATTCTGACTATTAAGCATTTACCCAGACAGCTTAACCTACCTTAGCACCAATGTTGCTGCTGCCCATGACAACATAGATCAAGATGTATGCCATGCACTCTTCCCTGGTGTCATATGTAATTTTGGAAGCACTGTACGCATTAGAAAACAATATTCATGTTATGTTTCTAGTCATTGATAGGGGAGAGTAGTGCTGTGATAAAGGTGGAAGCCATGATACTAGAATTCAGAGGAATGTTGCACGCAGAAAATTAAATGACTCGAATGGTGAAATTGGAAGACGTTGTGCTAATGTCTTAAATTGGAAAACAATATTCATTTTATGTTCCTAGCCATTGATAGGAGAGAATAGTTCTGTGATAAAGGTGGAAGCTGTGATACTAAAATTCACACGAATGTTGTATGCAGAAACTAAATGACTTGAATGATGAAATTGGAAGACATTGTGCTGATGTCTTAAATTGGATGAAGGTAAGAAATAATCATGGAGGTCATTCTAAGTTTCAGAGTTGCAGCTTCTTACAATTGTATTCATAACAAACAATGTAAGTAACAATGTCAAGCCATTCTTAGGAGCAAGGATTAAGAGTACTTTTTGTCCTTTGGTCCAAGAATTATGTCTTTTCTTAATCAGGCTTTTGGATACCTTATTTATGGGGCCCATCCCTCTTTCCTGACCTTATCTACAATAAATCCAATTTCCTCCTCTTACTCTAGCCTTCTTGGATCTTTGAGACTTATGCCAGAATCATCTTAATTGTTTCTCTCACTTTTGGATCTTTGAATGGTGCCTAGGATCTATTGGTTTCAAGAGCATAACTGGTGTGTCTCACAGCTTATTACCTTGTAGCAGATGTCATTCAGCAATTTGTTCTTATTCTTCAATCAACGTTGCTTCTCAGCACTACTCCCTTCCCTGCTTAGAACACCATTCCCTCGTGGCAGTTGGAGATTGGTGTGGTACATGGTGGTTACATGGGTGAAAAGCAGGCCTCAGATGCAAGTCCACCGATCACCATTGCCGGTGCACTGAAAGCGAGTAGTGTGCTGAAGCTTTTTCCTTTCTGAATGATATTTCTCAGAGAGAAGCATACATTGGTGAAATTATTACTGCCAAAGATCTGGCTACCTATTCTTTCTGGACCATTACATTAGATATGCTTCCTCTGATGCAAGTCCAGGGTGACCCTACTGATACTTTGTGAATGATGAATTTAATTTTTTAAGTAGTTTGTTATTTTCAGTCTGATAAATCTCTCTCTCTCTCTCTCGCTCTCACACCCAATCTCTCTCTCGCACTGTGCTCTTTTAAGCTTAGGACAATCTGGGCCTTGGAAAACTTTACTGCTATCTTTGATAAATTAGACAAAAATTCAAGTTGTCTCAGTGCCTGGATAATTTTCTTGCAGACTCGTTTGACCATATGTGAAGGAGAAGATGGTACTGATTCATCAAATGGAGATGTTCTGATCTTTCCGGACATGATTAGATACAGGTTTGATTGCCATTTAGTTTGTTGACCAAATTACTAGTTTCTATCCTTGCCCTCACATTTCAAATTTAATGCCACTGAGTGCTGTTATTGGTGTCAGGAAATTGACACACTTCGATGTTGATACTTTTGTTGAAGAAGTGCTCGTGAAAGACATTGAGTGGCTCCCTGGATCAGCTGAACAACTAGCTGGTTCATATGTTTTATATGTGCTCACGGAAGCCGAGATCGGAGATGTGGTGTTTGTGGCCCTGTTCTTGTTAAAAATTAAAGAGGAGATAGACCTTCGTGGTCTACAGGGACAAGTGTCTGTGAGCCCCTGCTCCCATGTGGGTGGTCATAAGTATGCCGGAAATGTCATTATATTTAGTCCCAATATCAATGGAGAAGTAACTGGTCATTGGTAAGGAGGAAAATGCTGCATTTGAATTACTAGTTTTTATGTTACCATAGGATATTTCATGTTCCTTTATGACCTCTGGGAAGTTTTCTTTATTGGGAATACATAGTTTTACTGGTTAATTGCACAATTTAATGATTGGTTTTTGTGTTCGTCTTTGTAAGGTATGGATATGTCTCTCCAGATGATGTGCCTACGTTACTTGAACAGCACATTGGGAAAGGAAAGATTGTGGACCATCTGTGGAGGTAGTTCCTTTTCGTTATTTGAGTCTCTCTCCTTATTCCTCTTTAATGAGTTATTGTTAGATTTAGTGTTTGGATACAAAGTAACCATTGGAGAAATATGACATGATATCTTAACGTCTTGTATCCTAATGCATTAAGAACACCATGACCAATGATTTTAGGTACTAAACATAATCCAATTTTGGAGAACTATGATTACATATCATAAACTCTGTTGCCCTTTTTCTAGGGTAAAAAAAAACACCCTGCACTTTGTATGAAATGGCAAATACCTCCCTACATGTCTAATTGCTGTAATGTCAAGCCTACATTTTTCAGATTGTTGTAATGTTGCCTACCTTTCTCCCAATTAGGGTCAGGGTTGCCAGTGCTTGGTTGTTGCTGACATGAACATAGTTTGTTAAAAGTGTCTGGGTGTAAACTGACATGGAAGTAATTAGGTGATGATTGGATTTGTCATCACCATCATCCTCACGAGCGAAACCCTAGCCAATCTCTAACCCTAATCCCATCTCCATCCCCTCTTCCAACCCTCCTCCCTAAGATGGCCACACAACTCCCACCAAAGACCTCCCGGCCACTGCCACTGCTGCCCCTGTCCTCCTCTCCTCCTCCCTCTTCAACTTCTTTCCCTCTTCCCCTCTTTCCTCCTTGTCTTCTCCCGCTCCTCTTCCTCCCTCTTCTCCTCCTCTCCTTCCTTCCTCCTCCTTTGGTTGTCAAAGCACTAATAGTTACAAGATGTAGCAATTCTTCCATGCCCGGTCAAAAAAAATCTGGTAGCAATTAGAACTAAAAATTTCTGTGTGGTTGATAATGACCTGTGTGCACTGCATGATGTTTTACAGAATTTGTAGGTCTCAAAGTTTAAGAAGTCCTCTTGATGATTCAAAAGATAGTTTATAAAATTTTCAACATGAGCAGTGTGGTGTTGAAACTTACAGAGATTATTATCTTGTTTGAAATAAGAGTTGATTAAGAGAACTCTTTAAGAGAAAATTTTGATGTCAGTTGCATTAGAAGTGGGCTAAAATTATGAACCAGAAGGGACTGAGTCTAATTGTCAACACTTAATCTAAGAAGGGCTGAAGCTCGTAAACAATAGGAATTGAATAATAATCAAGAAAAGTCTTTAAATGCTGAAACTCTAGCTTTTTTAACTAAGGCCACTGTGCTGCCGAAGTCTTTGACAGTGAAAGTCCTAAAAGCAAAAAAGAAAATTCAAATTTTTTAATGCAAATAATGAAATAGAGGTCGCCTCTGAATCTATGGATTTCTGGAGTTGCAAACAGCAAGCGTTCATCTCCTATATCAGGTTTTTGGACAGCCGATTTTCTGATTTCTAAACCCCAAAAATAGGTTTGGACCTTGAGTTACATGACAGGACACCAAAATATGATTTTGTCATGTATTTTAGAATCCCACAATCATATTATACATCCCAGGACAATCTAATTCAGATTTTAGAGGACAAGGATATAGGATTCAGATCTCAGGCACCAAGCACCTTGGTTTGAGGTTTAGGCTTTAAACCTAAACAAAATGTTGAGAATTTTTTGTCAAAAACTCTAGTAGCAAGCCCCATTCAAATTTCATAAAGTAAAAATCAGGCTTCAGATTTAAAAGCGTTCAGGTTCTAAGTCTCAAGTCAAAATTCCTTTCAGAGAAACAGAGGAAAGAGGGGGAGCTGTGGTGGGAGAAGCCCATGTTCCTCTATGCCTTCGTGTGGGATGCTAGTTACATCATCTTTGGGTGCAAAAGATCTAACCATCCAGTGAGGTAGCAAAGGAGGTAGGAGAGGAGGGAAGAGGGGAGGAGAGGGAGAAGAGGAGGAAGAGAGCAAGAGAGAGAAGAAGATGAAGAGGGTGGAGGTGGTGGCTATAGTGGCTGAGAGGTTGCCTACGGGAGCTATGTGGCCGCCCTAGGGAGGATGGTTTCGGAAGGGGTTGGGGTTAGGGCTTAGAGATGGTTTTTATTCATGAGGGTGATGGTGATGACAAATCCAATCATCATCTAATTACCACCACGTCAATTGACAAGTGCCAAGGAGAAGAGGAGGAAAGAGAGCAAGAGGGAAAGAAGATGAAGAGGGTGGAGGGGGTGGCTACAGTGGCTGAGAGGTTGCCAATGGGAGCTATGCGGCTGCCTTAGGGAGGATGGTTCGGGAAGGGGATGGGGTTAGGGCTTAGAGATGGTTTTATTCATTGGTTGATGGTGATGACAAATCCAATCATCATCTAATTACGTCCATCTCAATTGACAAGTTGGCACTTCAGCTAACTATGCCTACGTTAGTTGACAATAAGCACTGCTAGCAAGCTCTGATCCTAATTAGGAGAAAGATAGGCAACATTGCAACAATCCAAAAATACAAGATTGACATTACAGCAATTGGATGTGTAAGGGCTATTTGCAAATTCATGCAAATGTAGGGGTTATTTTTTTTATCCTTTTTTATTAGAAACTGTGGGGATTGTTGGGAGGTTTGGGGGAGCATCATGCAACTAATCCAGATGAAATTATCATTTGAATCAGGGGCAGATGGGATTATCTGAGGAGGACCAGAAAAATGCTCACAACCTTAGACTCCAGTTGAACGGTGGAATGGAGCAAAATACTGCAAAGGAATTTGTCGAAACTACCGGAATTGATGGCGCTGTGAATGGCTCTGTGGTTGGAGGTGGTGGATGCTGTCAGGGCACTAGCAACATCAATTGTTGCCAGAACATGCCACCAAAGAAAACCAGAAAATGATCAAATTGGCGAACAGAGGACTCAGGACATCGGGCAGAAGAAGAGCAACGAGGAACCCAAGGCCAGCAGCAGCAAAGCAGCCTCCCGCACTCGCAAGACCTGTCCGATGCCCACCTGGTTTGAGAGCTGGGAACGGGAGGACACCTATGCAGCTCTTGCGGTGGTTGCAGCCATTGCCTCTGTTGCTGTTGCCTACAGCTGCTATAGGCAGCTGAGATGAAATTCAGCACTTCTATAAGTAAAACTTTTGCTGGCTTAGGTATCCATAGTCCTTATGATACTGAGGTACCACGTAATGTATTAACAATTTACATTAGCAGTTATAGTTCCATGGCAAAGCAAAAAATCCGCACACAGTGGTGGAACAAGAAGATGCATGATGCTTAAGACCTAGTTTCGACATGTTATAGGTTTAAATGATAATCATATTACTCTGCCTATGTACATCATTGCAAGGTACAAACAGTATAATCTGATAAAAATGCCTGGACATGAATGTTAGTGTTTTGAATTGAGACAAACAGATTGGCTTCTCTCTCTCTCTCTTGTTGCACATTATAAGTATTTTCAGGCACAGAACTTTTTGGGCCATAAGTTGGTAGTTCTTTCTGACAAAGCAGTGCACCGATAATTCAATCTACGATTGCTGGCTGTGATATCGTGCGCTGCCGGTTATCGGCTGGACTAATCACGGTTAATGGTAATTAAATATCTATAAGGAAGAATCATCTTCCTTCATTGACACTTGCAGAAATTATGCCTGCAGTTACTCAAAAAGAAAAAAAGAAATTATGCCGGCAGGGCCGCTTCCACCGTCGTCGTGAATTGGGGATATGCGGATTAGGTGGGTTTAGTCTGTTGGCACACTGGGGTGGCATGTTGGCGGGTTCAACTATTGAGTTTCCACAGCCTCTACAAACCAGAATTGAGCGAATGAAGTGCAGTAACGATCAAGATCAATGTTATGTGAAGCTTAAAAGTTCATAAATACAGTTTGCTATTCATGCACACCTGCTAAGAAAGTGAGAGAGAGAACAAGACCTGCCAAGAAACTGGGTTTGCGCCGTCCTCAACTTGACAAATTTGGGTTAATCTGAAGCTAACTCGGCCAACATATGGGTCGGTTCAGGTAGGACACGCAAGGACCTCATGGTTGGGACACACCCAAGACCCAAACAATTGAAACGAGATAAAAATAAAAAAAACTTAATACCCCTTTTTTTTATATACCAGCCTTTAACACACGAAATATCTTAATCATTAGTATTTAATTTTAGTGCTATATATATTTATACGAAATTTTTACATATTTAAAATATTTCTTTTATACAGTTATGTTACCTCTCCCTACAATTATATCATTCCGACATATGCTTATATGTGTGTGTAGATAGTTATTTATAACCATGTACATATTAAAATACGACTGTGAAAAGCCGTTGTGATCAGAGGCTAAAGAAATTTTAAACTAGAAATAGTTGTTAAAGTTCCGGTCAACGGGGATTAAAAGTCACAGCCGTTGTGATCAGAGGCTAAAGAAATTTTAAACTAGAAATAGTTGTTAAAGTTCCGGTCAACGGGGATTAGAAGTTGTAGTCCTTCGAACAGGGATCAGCTTATATATATATATATATATAT
>KE504649.1:80672-99718 GCA_000441515.1 Elaeis oleifera
ATATATATATATATATATAGTTTGCCGAATTTTTTGGTAAGTTGTGGTGGAAGGACCTTCAGGAGATTCAAACGTCTGCAATCGAGCTCTTTTGCAGCCTCGACAATTGAGTCAGTGATGATTGCCCTCGGTGGAGGCCAAAGGTCTTGAAGACAGTCAACTAGTCGGCCAATAAAAAAAATATAGACCGGAAGCAAATGATGATGGGATTTATTAAAAATATTATTTTTAATATTATTTTTAAATTTATCTCTTTTTCAATTTATTTTCAAAATACGGCAGAGGTGCTAAGTCAGCTACTACACCACGAAATCATATTTTCAATCCATGATTTCAAGAGGATGTGGCACACCAACTAGAAATTGCATGTTCAAGATGCGATTTCTTGAAATCATGAGTTGAACATACGACTTCAGTTTTAAATTCAAATTTAAACTGAAATCACATCTTGAACATGCGATTTCATTCTCCTTTTTTCTCTTCTTTGTATCGAGGGCAAGGGCGGAGGACTTGCTGGGGCGGGTGGGGTATGAAGGGACCAGAGGGGGCATGGGGTGCGAGTACCAGGGTTGGGGGATGGGTGTGGTCATGCATAGGCACGGGGTGCAGGCTTCGCAGGGGGCGGGGTTGGGGGCGTTGGGTTGGGGTGTTGCATGGAGCCGCAAGGGGTGTGGGATGTGGCACGAGAGAGCCATGAGGGAACGTGGGGGGCCTGAGGGAGCCGCGGAGGAGCGACAGGCAGGAGGCGTGGGGTCCGCTGAGGAGCGACGGCGGGGAGCCGTGAGGGGGCATGGGGTCCAAGCAGGGAGCCGCAAGGGGCATGGGGGCCGCAGAGGAGCGACGGGTAGGGAAGCCGCGGGGGCCACAGAGGAGCGATGGGCGGCACGAAAAATGGGGCGGTGAATTTCGTCTGTGTTAAAAATGAAGATTTTTTTTTTGGCTTCATGTCTTCTTTAACGAACTGGACACATGGCTTGGGCCGCGAAGTCACCGTCAGTGCCACTGCCATGGACCTCCACTCCTCGCCGCCTCCTTTTCCCCACATGATGTCTAGGCCATCGCCGTCCGTGCCGCACAGACGTCCAAGCCACAGCCATTTGCACCACAACCCCCACGCCCCCACAACCACCCCCCCCCCCCCCCCCTCCTGCAGCTCTCCCGCGCTGCACCCCATGCCCCCCACGGCTTCACACAGCAACCCTCATCTGGCGCCCCCTCCCCTCCCCTCCCCTCCCTCCGATGAAGCCCGCACCGAGCGGCTTCGCACGAGACACACATCCACACCCTCCCCTTGCCCAGTGCTCACACCCACACCTTCCTCCTCGGTGTAAGAGGAGAGAAAAGAAAATAAAATCGCATGTTCAAGATGCAATTTTAGTTCAAATTTAATTTAAATTGAAATCGTACTTGAAAATGCTTTTTCTAGTTGGCATGCCATTTCGTTCTAAAATCGTAGGTTCAAAATGCGATTTTGCGATATGATAGTTTCTACTATATTTTGAAAATAAGATTGAAAGAGAGTAAATTTGAAAATAAGTATTAAAAAAATCCAATGATGATGAACCAAATGTGTCCTGCGACTCCACCTGTGACGGCTGCGATGTCCAGAGAGTCCATGATTCACTGAACCACGATGGCCTTTAGAGGGATGGGGTTAGTAGAGGAGTCTTTGGAGTTCAACAGAAGTGTTGTCTGTTGAGGGCTAAAGGTGAGATTGTTTTTACCGCTCTTATTTGAGGGTTTTCATATTTATGGATCTGAGGGCTGAGAGGGGCGTCAGGCAAAATATTAGTTACTTCACAGTTCATGCATCCTTATTGGCCTCTCGTGCCAAAACAGTGCTGGCTATTTGGGCAATTTAGTCGGGTCCATGGTTGCGTGTCATTACCTATTTCCAATCTTCTCCTCTAAAAAAAATTATTTGTTATTTTTATCCAAAAAGAAGAAATTATTTGTTATGGATAGTCTTAAGAGGACAATTAAAGAATTAGATAGGATACCTTCCTTTAAGCCAAATCTCCCGGGGCAAGCTCTGCCTGCTGCCATGGTACCTATGAGCCTACAACGAGTGCAGCAAGTTTAATTGAAGATAAAATTTCACATCTAATACTGTTGTTCCAAGCTCAATAATATTACGGCTTTCATGTTTGGCTGGGAAAGTCGGCAATAATCTTAAAGAAGTTTCCCTCTAATATACATGTAGAGAGCTGTACGGTGCTGGATAGTCGCCGCATCATCCATGATGGAGAATAGACATTGCCAAAAGATATGGAACAGAGATATTACAAGAGATCCTAACCCTTTCTTACAATGCAATTATAACCATTAAATAAATAAAAGAAAGTCTCTCATGTGTTATCAGAAAAATTCATTTTATTATGCCCTGAAAATTAGAGCAGGTCATACAACATACAATATATACTTCAACATGCAACATACTACATGCTTCTGGTAATATTTAACTTGGAGAAATAAGTATTCAGCCTACGGAACAATTGCGATACATTTTCAGATAAGTTACACCATGACTTCCAATTCTCTCCTCCTACCTGGCTTAATATTAGAGGCCTTGCTGTCTCCACCCTCCTCTGGAGCCTGCACTGAGAGAGCGCACCCACTGGTACATCAACTGCGCCTGGAGTGAAGAACAACAGAGCACAAACTGATTTGCTGCATGATCCAATGTGAACTCGTTAGGGCATTAGCAAGGGCAAACTGTAGTCTCAAATATTATCCCTAGCTAATGCATTTTCATGCACTGTCAGTTTTAAGGTCGCTCATCGAGTGGGAAAGCCCATTTCGGTCATCAATCTTATGGAGCTCAGACTCTATAGTATTAACAATCTTTGTTCCCTCGAGCTCTGGTTCAGGCACATCTACATGGAAGGACCCTTGTTTGATGGGAGCAACGAATTGCTGTTGTAAGGCTTGCTGCTTGATGTAGCTGTAGAGCTGTTGGTGAAAAGGATGATCTAAGGAGAAGCAGTCATCAGCTCCAGGGGAATAACGAGATGATCCAGAACCTTCTCTTCTACAGAAATGTGGAAGGGACGCATAGTCCATTACCTACAGCGTACCAAGAACGTTTTGAGTACTTGCGATGTAATGAATACCACATAATGATACGGTAAAATGAGCACAAATATGATACACATGCGAACACATGCAAAAGGTTGTCAATCAGATACTCAGGAAGTCGATGAGTAGACAAGTTTAGTAAACTTGACCCAAATATAAGATCAGCTTGAACCTACCTGTTTGGATTCTCACCATGAAACAGAAAGTATTATTCAAGATAAACCCTTGTTCATTACACAGCAAAGAAGTACAGCCCAACATAAACCCTTGTTCCTTGCACAGCATAATATGGTCAAGAAGCAAGTACAAGATCCACAAGGTTTGTCCCTTTAGAACCTCCAAAAGACGGCTTACCATTGAGTTCAAAGAGAGGGAGTTTTTGTCTGGGCTGCCATAGCATAAGGTTTGCAGGACAGCTAACACATACACCATGAGTACTGGAATGCCATTGTCATCTAGTGATTAGTCGTCAAGATCCTTGACACATGCTAGGATGTTATTGTTGTCGACTGCTACTACAAATTGCCAATAATGTAAACAATATTTTTTCTTTTTTTAGTTTACTGGTCGACGGTCAAATATAACAAGATCGCAATCAGAAAATTTTATGTTGGGAAAGCTGCAGTTAAACAGGGTTTAGTTTTCAAACAATCATGTGCTGGATTCCAGCAGATCAATATTTTGCTTGCCATATATTCTGTTTATTGCATAGTTTCAAAAACTCTAAAAAGTATTAAAATCGTTAATATCAGATAATTTAAAATTCTTACCTTCAATAACTCATCTCTGCCACAACCTTGCAGTACTCGCACTTTCCTTCTTGTCCTTTCTTGCAAAAGAGGCTTCACAACCTGGCCGATGAGCAAAAAGAGAAACATAAGTTGGAATAGAAATCAGACAAGATCTATCGCTTAAGATAGCAATTGAATATACTAATGCACCGATCTGTAGAAAAATAACAGCATCAACATTAGCATAATTAGAGAAGCATGAAGACTTCATGTGGAAATTCCAAGTGAAAAGGCATGGAAAGTTACCTTCCAACATGCTGAAAATATATATGGAGCATTGACTATATAGTAAGTTCCTGTCTTCTCTGGATAGTTTAGGTCGTCAACAGTAGATATGATGGTTAATAGCTGCAATATATTACCAAAATAAGAAAGGACCTTTCAGCATAACTTTTGGCAGTATAAGCAGGAACAATATGATTTACAAAGGATTATTAACTGGAAAGCAACTTGGTGGCTACGAACTAAATAAAAGAAAATTAGGATAGAATGCAGCATGTAAATCCACCAACGGTAATGAAACATAAATGATAAGAAAAACTACAAAGAAAACTTTCTCAGCAACAAATCTAGGAACAATTTTCATGAAATGCTGAGAAAATGTTAGATAGGAAATTGATTATGTGCTGGGGTCTCGACAGAGTAGAATAAAGAAGGTTTGCTATTCAACAAAATTCTGCAAAATAATCTGAATTTCAAATCGTTACTAGTTAACATTTCCTTCCAAATGAAAGTACCAATAATAAAATGTATAATCCAACATCACATGAAATCAACAACTGTTCATCTTCCTAAGTAAAGGATAATACTTTCACTAGCATCTAAAACTTGAAACCCTCTGTAACAGATATGAGAGGAAATTTACTATTAGCACAAATCAAACATTATTTTGGAGAATACATTTATACATAAACTTTTAAAATGCAAAGACATACCTTTATGTAACTTAATGCAGAAAGCTTTAGCCCAGTCATATCCAAGACTTTCAGGCATGTGCCTATATGCCGCCCATACTTCTTTGTTGCAGCAGGCTAAAAGAGGAACAAGTAAATTAGAAAAGAAGCTGCAAGCCCTTAAACTATGGAGGAGATGTAAATGTCTGCTTACCAGAACCACACGATCCCGATACTCGTTAATTTGAATGTGTGACTGCACATAGTAGTGGACCTAAATGATGCAAAATAGAGTAACAAAAAATTGGACAAAAGGAACATGATAAGATAAAGGTTTGTCAAAAATGCTGTGCATATTCAAAAGAATGCAGTTATTTGGTTTTGGTTTCAACCAAGCTTAAAAACTTTCAATTTTGGCAGTTTTGAGGCTTCAGTTTCACAATTTCAGCCAAAATATAGAAAACAAAGATATAAGATAAAATAGAACAAGCCTCAGAATTATATATCACACAAATGAGCAAATTGTCTAACGTAATCTGTGGATTCATGATTTCTTCAAGTCTGGAAATATGAAAAATCACACATTTCCGTTAGAAAAGTACTAGGCCTACACATATATGCAGGCCACAATGGTCTACTCACACTGTAGGCCTGCCACCAGTTGTGGAAACCAGTTTCACCAGTTAGGGGAGGTTTCTAACTAATTGGGAAGTTGGGAAGGGTTGAATATAAGCCTCTTTCACTTCTTTCTCTTTTCTGTCTTCCATGTTCGATAACCTTGGCCTTCTTGTGTGCTCATCCTGTTGATACTTGACCTGCAAAGGCCAATTTGTAGCTGTATGCACAGAAGCCATCGGAGTGCTGCTCCAGCACAATGCCTCTGCTGACCAAAAAGTGAAAATGTGACAGTTGAAATATGACATGGACTTGCGGCATGCTTAAGGAGATGGTTGCAGGTCCAACTTTGTGTTTTCTTGGGTTTCTAATACAAAATTCCAAGAGGCAAAGATAGTAGCAGCAGCAAATTTTAACAAATTACAGTCTGGTGTCTTCAAATTGAATGTCTGTTAAATGGTAACTAATAAATTCCTTGCATGTTCATGCATTTCTGTGAAATGGACCCAATCCAGTTAAGTTAATTGGTTTTGATAATTTAGTTTGTCCATAGAATTCTAACTCTTCAATCAGTAAATCTGTGATCTCATCAAACTTTTATTTGTTGGATCATTTAAGAGAATGACTTGTTTTAATCACAAATATTGCAGTGAATTTAAGGTTCTCCAACTTCTTTTGCATCATGGGAACGTGATGATAAATAGGACCTTGCTTTAGCAGATACATTTTCACACTTGCTTTTGCTTCGTTTTCACTACACATCCAAATCTACAGTACCTGAATAGAATCATGACTGTTTTAGTGGATACACTTCCAGATGCCTTCATCTCGAGCCAATTCTTACGCCTAACTTGCTTATGAAAATAGCAATAAACAGTTATGATACAATAAATTTAGCATCTTTAATTTTCAATCGAAGTTATGATACTCATTTCATTGATTAACTTCCCTGATCTTCATACTCAAGATGAGCAAGAAATCTTTAATTTTTTGCCAATCAAAGTTATGATACTCATTTCATTGATTAACTTCTCTGATCTTCATACTCAAGACAAGAGCAAGACATCTTTAATTTTACCAATCAAAGTTATGATACTCATTTCATTGATTAACTTCTCTGATCTTCATACTCAAGATAAGAGCAAGACTGCCCATCAGAAGGTTGGTGCTGATGGCAGTGAAAGAGTAGCTGGTGCCAGCCATCCACCAGAAAAAAAAGGCGCTGGATCAACAAGGAAAGCCATCAGAACTCCTCTCCTTGCCTTTTGCATAAAACATCTAATGTGATCCCTTTCTCGACAAAGAAACTTCTTTCAACCAGGGGAAGTTACCATGACAGGTGGCAGGCCTACAGCATGAGTAGTCTGATCATTCATCTTCCTTTTTAACCCAATGAAAATGTGCAAAACACTATATTACATTTTATTGTTCAATAACATAAGTCGTGTAAATATAGAACTGCTGTGAAGTTGATATAACAATGATCATTGTATCAAGTACCTAGTACCAACATAACTCATAATTAGCAAAGTATATAAAGACTACAACCAGATATATCTTATCTAAATTCCAAATAACAATTATGCAAAAAACTAGCAAACCTGAGATTAAATGGTGCTATACACTATCCGGTGGGCTCAATCTATACAATAGGCCTCTTTTCTCCTCTTTACCCTGAAATAATCTCTCAAAGACCCACAAAAAGCCTTTTATACCTTTTGAAAAAACAATGTTTTCTGGACTTTCCAACCAAACTCCCAAATTCTCAAAATTTTCTTCAAAGTTTCCAAAATCTATGTATAATGCTAATGATGAAGTTAAATTTATCATCCGTGACTATGCAAACCCTCTTGCAATTGACTAGTCGAAAGGAACTGTTCATAGCAATTGCATGGAAACATCATAGGTTCATCATGCTTAAATGCATCCACTAAGGTCTAGATGGTTTATGACTTGATAAGTAAATATTTCCCTATACAGCATGATTCTTTAAAGGGGAAAAAATAGGTGAGTTTTGGATGTAATTAGCTATAGAGGTTCTTGTCGAAATTATGATATCGCACTCAACAGTTATATGCAATTCGTGAGACATCTGACACCTAAATTAATTTGGCTATTGAAATGAATTGAAAGGACACACATATTAGTGCACATACCATACCCAGAAATAGACTTTGATGAGTTGCCAAATATTACATATTGTAGTGGGTAACCTGCCCCTCCTAATCAGTGTCTAGCACAACACCCATAATAGCACCAAGCAACATGTCTTAAGACAATCATGTCTATATAATCAAATCCTTTGTTGACAAATAATAAAACAAATTATGAAGGAAGTTTTGTTTATGGTGAAACTCCTTTACACTGCCATGTAGGAGCATATATAAGAGGTTTAAAGAATGGAGATCAGAATGTTACAATCAACATAGGAATGTGTGCCATAAATCTAAATTTCTTATTGACGTATTTATCTTCAATATCTAAAACATGACATTTTCTTTCGTATTTTCACCTACTTATGCTACTGATTTTCTGTTCCATCATATTGACTTATTTCTGAGATTAGAATATATATAATGCTAAATAGGCAACGTTTCATGCATAAAACCCTTTTTCTACAGTTGTTGTTTCCATCTTTTCGTTAATAACAGGCGACCAAATCTCCAAAGGATAATAAAATGACAAAGTATAGCACAAGAACCAAACAGAAACAACTCATATAAGCATTGGATATGGAAACTAGCAAGGGTATTCACTGTGATGAGTAACATTATGAAGTACATGAGAGGCAAATATTATGGCCTAAGTTATGTCAAAAGTCTTGATGATGTGATCAGTTAGGTATGGCAAACGAAATGATACCAGCAACAATATGAGGTGCCACAGAAAAATACAGCTCAAGATAAATAAACCTGAAAATCCTACCTGCCCATCATTTTACATAAATACACAATAAGCAATACATTCCCGCCAATTTTACTGGACACGGCGATGGTACATAGCAACCATGTTGGTAACTATGCATGATGTGTCAATGAAAACAACAACGCAAGGACAAGGACAAAACTACAACACATTAAAGAAAGTATTCTTTAGATATCACTGTCATCACTGCAGTTCTCTTAGTGTTACATAGTCATCAGGAACTAGCGATCAACAGAACCAAAATAATATAATGCTTACAGATGCTTTATCAAAAGTGCTGAGTCCAACACCAATTGCAAACACTGGAAGCCCCTGTCAAAAATAAGCACAATGATAAAAGTTTCAAGGATCTTTATTATAACTATATTTACTTTCTAATTCTATGATATTCTTTATGGATATGATACCAGCAGAATAGGCATTAGCAGCTAGTTTAGCCAACATATCTATTTATTTTTGTCATCTACTTATAGGAAAAATGACCGATTTCAATTTGGCATGAATATTTTTATAAACAAGATTGTAAGCAGGAAAGATGAAGCATAAAACATAATTTATAAAGAACCCAGTTTCCAAAATAGTTTTGAATGGCAACGATAAACTAGTTCCAGATTCAAATACCTGAAAATATCAATCCCGCACAATTAGTTTAGTCCATAATTTACACCTTCTGAAGCTATGTATAGCAACTAATGGATGTCAAAGACCAAAGCCTCATAACTGTCCCAGTTGACCAGTCTATATGTAGCATGGCATGTGCCACCTTGTTTAATCCAAAAGGATATAACACAATCTAATGCAGGAGCACTAAAATCCAGAAGTTCAAGCTTTTCTATTTTATTCGGTTTAGAATTGTTTAGGTCTGATTTATGTATATTATTTCTATAATTGATGTGTTTTAGATAGGAAAGTATGTAGGAATTACTATTCAGGCCTTAGCATGATCCGTATGCAGTACACCAATGATGGTCTTTTAGGAATTGTAATGGGAGTCAAATAGGCGGGAAGTTAATTGGATTTTAAAGGGATTTCTTTCTGTAATTTATAAGTCCTGGCTGACAGACTATGAGATCAGTTGAGATTATAAAAGGTCCAAAAAGAGTCAACAAAAAGAGCATTGTAGACAGAGTTGCTTATGAATGAATTGAAAAACTTCTTTGGAGCCTGGTTCGGCTACCTTTCTCACACCTTGCCTTTCTATATCTTCTCTCTCCTTCGATTACTTTTATCTCTCCATTAAATCTGCACTTCACCTTTGTTTACCTTATTCTAGTCACAATTTACTGATGATACTATTTAATTGGTCATCAGATTTGAGTCAGTAATTTATCTCTGCTTGATCTCCCGGGTTTAAATATATCAATCTTTCCTCCTAAATTCCACTACAAATTTCGCTAAAATTTCACTATTATGATCAAAATAGTTTCTTACGTTCTGTTTATTTCTATAATCATTATTGCTGAAATCTGATTGTAACTCTACAACTGAGTTTTCAATCAAGCCTTAAATATCTTAGAGACCTCTTTCAACCATCTTCTCTCACTTCAAAATCCTAAATAATAACTTCATGTTTAATCTACTGTTGCCTAAATTCAATTTTATTACTTGCTATCCTGTTCTCAGGACTAGAACTGCAAGTGATAAAGCTGATTTTAAACCCCAAGCTCTCTATACCCTAGGGTCCTCTCATGCAATGCAGGCCATCCCAATTTGGTCCAGTAATTTGCTATCAGAGCTAAAGAGTCCTGCTTTATTCTTCCATTCTTTCTGAATCTCTTTCAGTTCTTATCATTTCTTCCCTTTAATCATGTGATCATATGGGGATCTGAGTTTCAGACTTGATGATCTCCATGAGAATGTCAACATGAGAGAAGTTCATTTGCCAGATGGACAACAAATTGGCATTTGTCAACAATGATATGATGTCTATGCAGGAAATATTGCAAGCAACTGCAGCAGCTAAAAGCTCCCTGAGGTTGAACTACAGATCAAAGATCTTAAAGGTGCAGAAACCAAGAACTGATGCTTGAAGAGCCTGCAACTGATGCTTTATCATGTGAAGAGCCAATGGTCAAGGATCTGTCATGCAACAAGGCCATCATCAAAGATAATGTAAACTGAGAATCCATTAGTTGATGATCTATTAGACTTCTCAAGGGCCAAAGATCAAAATAATGAAGATGCAAGTGAGGAGCATATACAGCAAGATCAAGTTACTAATCTAAGTCAGCAATCAACATCAAGCCATATGAAGATCCATTCCCTATTGATTTGTTGGATTCCTCGAAGATTGCCATCAAACGGATGATCCACATCTTGTTGCTTATAAAACAACATCAAAACAACTAACAAACAATCTGATTGCATGAGAACTTTATATGGGCCTCCATCATTGAAGACTCAATGGAGGATCAAGCTTCTGGAAAAGTTATGGGGAGGTGAGATCCACACAGTGAAAGCAAATGATACAGGAGCAATTAAAAAAAAAATCCAACATTCCAAACTTTTCTATTTTATTTGGTTAAGAAATTGTTTAGGTCTAATTTATGTATTTTATTCCAATAATTGATGTGTTTTAGATCGGAAAGTACTTAGGAGTTACAATTTGCGCTACTGCAGTGTGAACAGTTTGCGCTCCAGCAATCATGATCTTTTATGAATCCTACCAAGAGACAAATGGGTGGCAGTTAATTGGATTTTAAGGGGATTTCTTTCTATAATTTGTTTGAGTGCAAGACAATGCAAATGGTTGAGATTATAAAGGGTCCACAGAGTCATCCAAAAAAGCATTATATGCAGAACTTTTTTATGAATGAAAAAAACAAGTTGCTTTGGAGCCTCGTTCGCATACCCTTCTTTCCCCTTTCTTTTCTATATTATTTCTTTCTCTCTGTTACTTCTATTCTCTCCATTAATTCTGTTCTTATCTCTATTCATCTTATTCTATTTACAAACTAATGCTCATGCTACTTAATTGGTCATCAGATTTGAGTCAGTAAACTTTGTCTTTGCTTTATAATCTTCTAGGTTGAAATATATCAATCTTTTCCCACAAATTCTATAATGGATTTCTGTATTACTGATTGCTAAATTCAGTTTGTTATGTTCTGTTTATCCCTGCAATTATTATTTGCTGAAACCTGATTGTAGCACTACAACCGAGTTTTCAATCAAGGCTTAAATATGTTAGGAACCTCTTTCTACCATCTTCCCTCGCTTCAAAGCCCTAAATAACAATCTTTATTTGATGTACCATTGCCCTAACTTCAATTTTATTACTGGCTGTCCTGTTCTTAGGACTTGAACAGCAAGCGATAAAGCTGATTTTAAACCCTACGCTATCTAATCCCTAGGGTCCACTCAAGCAATGCAGGTCATTCCCAATTGGGCTTTGCATTACAATCTCTACAAAAAGCCAACTTAATATAATATACCAAAGAGGGGGAAAATGCTCGATCAGGTAAAGAACACTATATAATCCTAAACTTTAATAGGCAAAACAAAATAAACAAGAAAACCACAGATAAATATGCTGTTATGGAAGAGATAGATAAATTTTATCATTTATATATATAAGATATTTTTAAGAAATATATTTATTTAAAATTAGAACACTTTAAAATCTTTCAGGTCAATTTAATTCAAAGACAACACAACAAAAAGTCATATATGAACCTAAGAATAGCCCTATATGACAAAAAGAGAATTATAAAGCATCAGCTTCTGATTAATAAAATCTAATAATGAAGTGTTATAAAAAGTAGATGCTAGAAATACAGGTAAAGAGTATTAACAATAATAAAGCTGCAAGCAACATGGTAGCTTAAATAGTACATTTTGAATGTCCACAATTTTTTATTAAAAAATGAGTGCCTATATTTTATTAAAGAACATTCATGAAAAATCAATATATTTAAACACACGCAGCATGCACATGTCTGCCATTGAGTCGAGCCAAACCGATCCTTAAGCTTTTTATATCAATAGTCTAACTTGAGTTGAGCTCCGCTACTTGTCAAAATTGGCTCTTGAGTCACTCAGATGAGCAAGCTCTCAAGTCATGCCAAAATTTAGTATAACTAAACTTGCTTTCATGACCTGGCTACTGTTCAAGATTGGCTCACTTATTAGCCAGGCTAAAAATGTGCCTTGAACTTGTCTCACTTTCCAATCCAATAACATGGAAAAGCTACTTAGCGAGACAAAATCATGATGTCAATAAACCAGGGATCTGGTAGCACCTTTCACATGCATACAGCCTTCATACACTCAATTAACCTTGACCCAACACATTTTAACACGCACAAAAAAAAATGACACAAGACTAACCAATTTGAATAAATTCATGTAGGGTTTGTCTATCCTAAGGCATTTCCATCCTGGCATATATATGCATATGTGTTTCTATGTTCAGTAGCAAGAATCTTCCACCTGCTTCAAAATCTCTGCAGAAAACCACTTCCTAAACCTATTCAAATTTTTAAGAGACCAACTGTTCTATAACCACACCCAAATCTACTCTTGCACCTATTCTGGCAACTAAGTTCCAATCCTATGCATATAACCTCTCCCCTTGACATATCATAAACAAATCTCTCCCCTCCCAAACCCTACCCCAAAACAATGCTTGTTCAGTTTTGCTATTTGTGCTACCCTTTTGATCTCTCACAATAAGTCATACCCTGGACTCTTAGATCTAACCCTAAGTTACTAGTTCCCTCTCTTCATTCTAGAAATGACAAAAATTAAGAAGTACTACCTTATCAAAAACATAAACAATTGTTTTTTCACTTTTTTTTAAAACAAACAGAATCAAGCTGGTAATTTGGGTAAGGAATAAAGGGCAATATACAGCCTCTGTAAGTAGCAACTGAAAAGTCTTTAGGCTTCCCCATAAAAGACGAGAGAGAGAGAGAGAGAGAGAGAGAATGCAAGAAGCAACATGTGAACAACCATCACCATCTCTCTCTATCTTTAACAACAACTATAATTTTACTGATGTTTCACATGTACAACATAAAGAGGACAGAAGCACATGAACTAAAGTCTAAAACAGGAAGCGTTTGTCCTCGTTTGGATTGTATTTTGATGAAAGAGGGTGCCTTAGTCCTATTCTATAGTGTAGCATAATATAGTGTATGTGTTCCAATCTAGAATGAATCATTCTGATGAAAGAGAGAACATATGTACCAAAATACAATGCAACCACCACCCAACCCGGGGAAAAAAAAGGAGGAAAAAAAGGAAATAAATAAATAATTGAAAAGAAATCCCTGATCTCAATAACCAGCATAGGCATATCACGCTAGATAGTTCATTGTGAATCACGATACAATATGCAGATATAAGGATATCCAAGTATCAAAAAAATAATATTTAAACGTAATAACAGAACAAGGAACAAGATTACTGTTATAAATACAAGATGGATAGTTGTACCTCCTTTGAATATCCAGACAATCCTACAAGCTGTGAATCGCGTATTGCTCTATATAGGTCTGCTGGAATTATGGGTTCTGCATTAAGACCGTCATATTAGAGGTCTGATTCTCAAATTTGACAAATTTGACAATTAAATACCCTTGGAAGGACAATTAGCCTCATTTTAACTGAGAGCCATTGGATAAACTTTTCAGCTATAGAATATGACAAGGGCGAGAATGCGAACTTCAATTCTGGAATCTATGGAAACCAGTGCTAGCATGCAGTTATTGGTCCATTTCAATTATAGAATTGACAGGCAAAGAAGCTTATCTGAAATTAGATATTACAACTGCTAAATTTGCAAACTCAGAGGGATAAGAGCTCTCCTTAAAAACTTCTCTTAATCGATATTTTATAGATATCAGGCTTAAATATGTCAAGAAGATGACTCATACAAAATACTAAAATTTCAACCGCAAAGGATTTACATTAAGGGGAATACTCACAGACAAAATGTTGTCAATCCCATTTTGAATTCTCCAGTTCAAAGAATCCACCAACTGCAACAGGGATAAGCATCTTAAATCAAAGAAATAAATGATATATATCTACTTACGTGCTAAAACTAGAACTTAGATAAAGGTAGCTGAAATGCAGTCTCACCATTTTATGTGCTTTACTGACATTCCACTCTCTTGCCTTGAGAAAGCGCGCCAGAGTTTCATTTGGATATCCCTGGTGCACGTTCTGCAAATGAAGCCAATGTAAGGAGCCATGCCTTCATATAACCAACTAGCACAACCTTTCTTTGTTCCTTAATCAGTAAGAGATGCAAGTCATTATGCTACAGACTCTTGTATGACCAAATCAATAGCAGAACCATACATTCGCTTGCAGTCCCAGAACAATACCCAACCGATCCAGAGTCTCAAGGACAGACAACACCCATATTGAACAATTGGAGGAACAGCCCCATAATAAAGTCAAAATACAATTAAGTAACATGACAAATCAACTGACTTCGTCTGTGGCTACTTATAAACACCTTGTCCATGACCACCAACCATGAGAAGATAGCAGTATAATGAGAAGTTACGCCTCTAGACTTTGACATACATATAAAGATGATGCCAGAAGACCCAACTGAACCAAGTTGCACAAGACTGTACTAAACACTTGCCATCCTTAAACAAAAGCAAACCTCCCATTGCCTTTTTCTCCCATCCATCTCATTCCATAGGCCAGTAACAGTGGACCATTAAAAACTGTCAGATCATTCCTGAATTCCAAAAGTGACAAATTCATGCACCCACAAGGCATAATACAAAGCTCAATTTCCCTTCTTGATAACATAATAAACAAAATATTCAAATTCTCCTTAACAAATAGTTTGGCATATGCTGACTTTTCCAAACCCCATGTTAGGTGTCTATATAAGTTATCAGATAATATTATCAGGGAATCTAGATATAAATCATTTACATTGACAACTGTCAATCTTCATCATTAGTGATGCTTCTTTTCCCAATGCTATTTGTGCGCTAATAAACCTCAATCTCTTTCAGCTTTAGGGCATCTAGCATATATTCAATAACACTCAATATCTCATGTAAATTTTGTTAGCATAAATTACTATTTACATTAAGACCAGTTTCCTAGTAAACCAACATCTAGACATACACATGGTAGTAGAACATCCATGTTCTTTCCAATTACATGGAATACAATGAAAGTATTGTTTAAGAAATCATTCCAAGTTTTATGACATCATTTTCTCCTTCTTTTGCATGAAGAAGCTGAGGAGTCACGCGATATTTTCTTGAATAAAGTTGTCAAACTTCAAGATATACCGTTAGCTTATGAACTCACATAGATGTTCATATACGTTCAAATTTCTCAGCAGCGCAAAATTTGTGCTTACAAACTAATATGCCTTTTTTTTCTTTTTAACACCATTAGAAAAGGTCAGCCCCGTGCATGAGGCTCTACCACTACAGGTTTGAGGAGAGTCAGATGTATGCAGTCTTATCCTTTTGTGTGGATAGGCTGTTTCCATGTTTCACACTCAGATCACAATGGAACAACCTTACTATTGAGTCAAGGCCCACCTTGTCAATTTTAACATTGCTATAGAATTAAAGTTATAATGAAGTTAGCAAAACATGACAAAAGCAGGTGTTAGTGGATGCTTCCAAACTTGCAGCAATAAAGTTACCTGCCAGTGACCCTACAAAATGATACAAAAGGAAAACTACCAAAAGGAAATCCAATGCTCTGCATGCTCATTATCTTAAAAATGATTAACAATGCCACCTAGTATATTGAAAAGCTTAGACAAATCCAGAACAATGTCTTCATGGTGATCACAATCCAGGTTTGAATCCATATTGGAGAACTCCCCGAGACAATATAAAGAAAATCTTGACCCCTATAGCCTCAGCCAATATTAAATTCTGAGACAATGGTTGATGTGGTATAAACATATCAGCCAATATATTTCAAACAACTTTTCACTTCCTTAAATAAGTTTTCAATTAATAGATTTCAAAATAGTTGTTAATCTCGGCATTACCAATATTGGCTGAGAACTCCAAAGGCCTCCGATCGTTCCTTTTCCATTTTCCATTCCAGCCTAGATAAACCAAATTTTAGTTCATCCCAGTCTCAATCATCCACCTCGATGACCAATACCTCAGGTTTTAAAAACTTGATCCATAATCACTCCTTATTGATACAAATTTGTAAGATTAATCTTGACCAAAGGGCAATCCAAAATTGGCCATGATATATTAAAGGGCAAACAGTATACTATAACTGTGGATCATTTAATTCTGATCTAAAATAATATAAGGACTAAGAAGCAGCATTTTCCAAAATCGTCGAGTATAATTTTATAATAGCATGAAGCGTATGACAAGGACACTATATCAAACCACAGTTTGTCACAAAAATATGATGCAGAAATCCAGCAGAATGACAAAAGCCACTGAACTCCAAAGGTTTGTATGTCGCAAAACCAGTCTGACAGCCAACACTGCCAGCATATCCAGATGCCAAATTGACTTAAAGACATATTAGAAGCTCTTGTCTCAGTTGAAACCAGAAGCCCATCATTCCCCATTCTGATTCCAGAACTCTGGAACGCTTTCTGTTGGATATCTCACCAGAATACAACTTTTTCCCTTCAAACCATGACAATTGGCAACAGCTGCAATATTTCATGCCAGCAAACCCTAATTCACACCATGGCACCACCCAATTGTGCATCAGATCATGCATGATCCTAATCTTTGCAGAAATCACAAACTGGGAACTCATAAAAATCCAATTCAAACTAAACACTATATGAAGGACTGCAGTCAACCAAGTCAATTTACTGTCCTATCTACTAATTAGATCAGGAACAAGCATTGCTCCCAAGCAGTACTAACAACTAAAACTCAAAATATTCTAGCAAGAGTCAGGACCCGATTACAGCTTTATGATTACTTCAACCAAAACCTGATCAAAATCCAAACTTCAACCTGTATTTGATAGAAGAAAGGCCAGATCCATCAAATATACGAAAAAAGCGCAAGCAAATCCCGGATCTACAGATCCACAGAGGTCCTCACCTGAAATGTGGTCTTCAGCGGTTCATCCACTGCAAGAATTCAACGAAGAAAGGATCAACGTTGCCAAGAAGAATAGAAACCGAGTCAGACTCAGAAAGAGCCGAAACAAACCCAAAGAACAGCGAGAATGGGAGGAGAGAGGGCATACGTTGGCCCATAAGGGCGGCGAGCTGCTTGATCGCGTCCTGGGAGGCCATCGCCATTCTCCTGTGGCCGATCCAGAGGGGAAACAAGAACCAAATCTACCTTTGTTATAGTTAGGGTTAAGGTTAGGGCTGTAAGGATGGGAGGAAGAACGCGACGGTCAAGAAAGGCGGGCCGCCGAGGGGTGTCCGTCCACCTCTCAGTTTCAAGCTGCTCCAGCACCATCTTCTAGGAGACATAAATATAAAAGACTTAATTAAGTAATTAATTGTAATTCGACGTTTTAAAAATGGTAAGATGGAATTGACGTTTAAATAAATATATGACCAGTCACTTTTGAATATTTATTCTATCGGATATTTATTTGGTGATTCTACAAATACATATAAAACTTGTTACTCGGACGATGAATGACGGCAAGGAGGAAAGGTTCTTGTGTGGGGCCCTCTCGTTTATTCATACGTGGTAGAAAATGGATACTAGTTTGTACTGTTGGGTGTTGGAGATGTGTTATGGGATCGTGTCTTGACCGGCGCGCGATTGATCAAGTCGAGCCGCGTGGTTGGAGCCCACGACGGGGTAGCGACGCCAAGAAAGCGAGTCAGCAATAAATTCTAGAACTTTTGGGGTACAATTTGCAGTTTAGCCCCTGACGGACTGAGTTTGTAAAGAGATACTTGAGGGGGACTACTAACAAGTTTGTTGGATGATTCATTTTCATCATTCCATCTAGGACCAAATCACTGATTATAATGGTAATGTAGATTTGGTGTTGCAGTTTATTATCATATTAGTTGTAGGTTTACAACTTCGATGGGTCCGCTGAGGCACTCCAATTGACTTATTGTTTGGATCCTAGTTATATGAATATGTAGATAATATAGATTGGATTACGAAGAAAAATATCAATTAAATTAAATGGCACACTAACCCAAATATGCCATTTAGTCTATTAGTCAAGTTTGATATAAATTGATTTTTTAGTATGACTTGTATGATTTCTATAAAACTATAGGAAGAAATATATGACAGCGAAGAGACGAAGAAAAACATTATAATCATGTTGTAATAGCCCAAAGCAGGTGGAACATTAATTAGTGGCGGTGGGAAGATTCCAGGCAATGCGGTGGAGGTGAAGGTGGTAGGAAGGAGCTGAAGAAACCTACAAGTTTTACTACCAAAAAAAAAAGACCTGCAATTTTGATGGTTGAGAGTGGGGAGAGGGGAAGGTAATAAGTAATAATTAATCCCTAAGCCAACCAACACAAGTCTTTTTTGGTGTTCAATATTTTTTCATAATTGTTTAATCTTTGCCGCTTTAGCATTTTAGCATACAAATGGTTTGTGACGTGAGAGCATGAAAAAGGTGGTGGAAAAATTTTCCAACACTAGCAACATGACAACAGAATTAGGAGAACACGTTGGAAACGCATGGAGCACCGTTTAAGAACCCACTGAAGAAAGTAAGCCAGCGGTGTTGTTAAAATATTTGTAGAGAAAAAAATAAAGAAAAAAAAACAAAGAGAGAGAGAGAGAGAGAGAGAGAGAGAGAGAGGAGGAGG
>KE504649.1:106590-120437 GCA_000441515.1 Elaeis oleifera
TCTAGGCCCGAGCCCGGCCCGAGCCCGGCCCGAATAGTTTTGGGCCCGGCCCGAAGCCCGGCCGAAGCCGGTCTGGCCCGATGGGCCTCGGGCCGGCCCGAGCCCACTTCCAGCCCTATGTAGAAAGGGATCAAGGAAGCCCAAAAAAATAACCTTTAGCACGGTTAAGGATAGATTTTTCAATAAAAACTAATATAGAAACATAAATCCATATACAAGTTTAATCATTATTTATTTTAATTTTTCAAAATGAAATTAAATATTCATCATCATTATATTGAGATCATGCTTATTGATATTTGGAGATATTTTAATTTACATTAGTGAGTGTTGTTTTCTTTTCTTTTTTTTTGGAAGAGTGGAGGGTGGGGGCTAAGATCAGGGAATATTCACCAAGCTAAACAAATTATTCATATATAGTTTGTTAACTTGATTACTAAAAATTTTGATGTACCTTTCATGCAATACTCACCAAAGCCATAATGATGCTGTATTTAGACAGTACAGCATAGCTAAGCTGGATTTTCTACTGTATTCATAAATGGGGCAGTATATTTAGACATATGCTCGTATCCATCCACTCCCGCCCAATTAGGTCTTATGAAAGCTCTTCTTAGAAAAAAAAAAAATCTAATCTTTTATACAATACAATATGGTATAGTATAGTACAATATACATCTTCATAAACAATTAGTTACAAGCCAAATGTTAGTTTGTACTATCAAAGCGTTTTACTACAGTCTTCTTTTATAATATTTTATTATAAAGAGCATTTTAAGTATTTCATCTAGCTTCTTCCTCCTTCCACCCATCCCACCTCGACGCCATGCACACACCCCCGCACCCTCCCCAACAATCCTCCCCCTCCCCCCTCCGCACTCTGTGTCACCCCCTTGACGGTCTTATCTCCCCTCACCGGCACTCGTGCCGTCCCCCAATCCTTCCAATGCTCGTGCTGCACTTCTCCCTCCTCTCGTGCTCGTGCCGCGCACCCCCACCTCCCTGACGGTCTCCCCATCGACGCTCGTGCTATCCTCCATCTATCTTTCCTCATCTCTCCACCTCATCGGCACTTGTGCCGCCCCCAACCCTCTCATGCTCGTGTCGCGCCCCCCTATCCCCCCGACGATCTGCCCGCCCCCTGCCGGTCTTCCCTACTCTCTCCCCTCATCAACATTCGTACCGCCCACCTTCTGTCTTCTCCATCGCAGCATGCCCTGCCACCTCTCGTCCTGTCTTCTCTATCGCAACATGCTCTGCCACCTCCCTTCTGTCTTCTCTGCCACAACGTGCACCACCCCCCTTCCCGTAGCCCCAAACTTTTCTTTCTTCCTCTGCCGCAAACCCCCCTCTGTCTTCTTTCTTCTTCTCTACCGCCCATCCGTGGGTCCTCTGCCCGTCAGTTCTCCTCCACCTGTGCGGCTTTGCCATCACGCCCCCTCCCACACCCACGGTACCCCCGCCACCCTCCGACGGATCCTCCACCCATCGGTGCAACTCACCCCTCCGCTTTCACACCTACTCCATCTTCGATGGTGCCTGCGACTTTCCGCACCATCACTCTCCGTCACCCATGGCTTCTCCACGCCACACCCCCATCGCCATCCTCTCTCGTTCCTCCACTTTCGATGACACAGAAAAATATTTTAAAAAAATCAAATAATTTTAAAATTTAAAATATTTACCGCACCAGTCACGTATCAAAATGCTCATCTAATTAAAATATGAATAATCTATATTTAATTTAATAATTATAAATATATAAAAATTAAATATTAAATATTTTTTGAAGCATCGGAGCAAAATTGGCTATCAAGTATTGGTTCGTACCTTCAAAGCATCTTTAGCCATGATCGTTTTAGAATAAGCAAAGGCATCCTAACAGCAGCAAATCATGTTATCCTTTCAAATACCAGCCAAGCAAGAATCATTTTAAAACGACCCTTCCACTGGTGCAAAGCCAAGCAAGAATTATTTGAAAAAGATCCATCACATGTAATCCAGCGCAATCTTAGTTCTTTGGCCAATTTGGTGGCTCTCAAATCAACAACATCCATTGAACATGACATGGGAGAACATGATTATTTTGGACATAACAAAGTTAATTAAAAGGCCCTCTCGCTATGACGCCCTCTCGTCCAATTACATTTCGGGTTCATGTGTCGAGCCATGAGTGGCCGATAAGGTACGGCCCGTGGGCCGTGTCATGTAAAGACGTATTGGGAGCACATGGGCTACTTGATATGGCTTGCAAGTGTCGCATCGGCTGAAGAAGGGAGTTTGAAATATATGCTGCATACGTAACGTGTTGGACCTTTACCCAAAAAAAAAAGAAAGAAAGAAAAAGAAAGAAAGAAAGAAAAGTAACATGTTGGAAATGATGGGTAGAATATCCAAAGTGAAATAACCCAATTTGGAGTTATGGGTGAACAAAAGAGTGTAAGGCAAGTGCCATCTAGCATCTAGCATTTTCAAGATGCGTGATGTCGGCAATGAAATGCCTCGAACCGATAAAAGTACATTTTTTAAATAATATTAATTTAGGGAACTTGAATATGAGCAGTTGCTAGTTTCATTTTCTTATAGTTTCTAAAACAATGGGGTTTCTTTAGATTTTCAACCATGCGAGAACCACAACTCCATCGAGTTAAATTGTGAGTTAATACAAAAATAATTAATATAATGTATAATAAATATCCTAGTGATATAGACATATATTGTTCATATAAATTAATGTGCATGCATTATAAATTGAATACAATTTTGTGAAGATAATTCTAAAAATTGATTAAAGTGGATCAACGATGTACTCAAAAATTCAATCGAGTTAAATGAGTTGGATCGTTGAGGTTTTGATTCAATTGTTTACTCAGACATTAGAAATCTGACGAGCAATTCATTCGAAAAATCTATTGATTTGATTCAGATTGCATGATCCTTTAGTTACATTGCCAGGTTTAAACAATGTTTCTAATATCCACTGTTAGAGTATTGCATGTACGATGCCCATTGCACAAAAAATATGGATAATAGAATGTAATAGGAAATGCATGTATACATTAATAACAGAGTACGTCATATAAGAAAAAGATTCTAGATGTTCATATTAGGAAGGGATTCCAAATATAGATGCTGTATAATTATGGAAAAATATGAAACATCATTTCCTTTAGTACACTGAGACTATAGTAACACCAACACCTCATGCAATGTGAATACTAGAGTTTGTGCTAGATAATAAATTAGAGCCAGCAATTATGCACATGCAATACACGTGCTTTTCCTAGCTGCTCGACCGATGAAGGGAGGAAGGGGCATAGAGGGTTATAGTTTTTGTTCTTTCAAATATTATTTGATGAAACTTAAAATTTAATATGATGAAAGTGCATGAAGGTAGGACACTTTTAGATCTTTTAATTTAGATGAGGCCAAGCTCCGGTCTTCATTTAGTCAGCCTCAAAGACTTTTCCATTATATATTACTTTTGTTATTGTTGTTGTTGTCCACGACCAAAAATCAATCAATCATCAGCCAATTATAGAAAATGTTCAAAAATATTAGACCGATCAGGGTTTAGTTAAGTAATTTATGCATGATATTCCAAAAGATTATGCTTATCACTCATATAGAAGGCCACATATAGGTAGCTTTTTGTTGGAACCAACTTTTTAAAGGAAGTTATTTGAACAATGAGAAGTTAATCATGCAAGAATAACTCACAACTATCACAGGAGTTACAAGGATAAGAAGAAACAGCCCAAGAGAAGTTATTGTTGGAAATAAGTTTTCTTTCATAATAAAAGGCAACAAAAAGACCTCACGGACTCTTCTTTTGCATCCTCATGCAGGACTATAACAAATACACTATGGTATGCATAGCGAATGGGCTACTCAAGCCTTCTATTTTAGAAATAAGATTCTTCTCTATAGTGGTGGTTAGATCTACTCTACAATGCACCTTAGTTTTAGTGTATCAAGGATGCTTGAAATCAGATTAAATGACAGTCTAATATTCTCCATCTTTTTAATCTTATTTCTCTCTTTGGTGCACAACTTATTTTATCTTATCTTTCTCAACTATATGCGTTAGACGTATCAGTAATGGTATGAAATTAGATTAAATAAAGATTGATTCGATCCCTTTGATTTTATCTAATACGTGCTTTTTTTATTGGTAACTATCTTATTCATGCTTTAAGTGCATATTTACTTTCCTCTTCTTTTGGTCACTAATTAAGTCCTTTTGTTTGAGCCGTGGAAAAAATTCGGGGATTATATAGAATTGCATGCTCGGTTGGATGGGAGATGGAATGGATTTTTTTTTCTAGACGCTTCTAGATAAGAGTAGCTTTGTTGTCTCCATTTAAACAACTATGAGCCACTAACAAGCACAAGGAAGGAACCCAAATTAATAAACTATTATCCTTCTTTTTTTGAGGAATTTCGACAACAAACTAATTAGGCGTGAAGATGTCATCTAATAGAAATATATATTCTTTAGATTAGTAGCTAGAAATATGGAAGTACATGCTTGGTTAGATGAGAGATGGAATGAACTTTTCTAAACTCTTCTAAGAGTAGAGTAGTTTAGTTGTCTGCATTTGAACTACTGTAAGTTGACATCAAAACTCTACTGACAAGCATACTGAAATCTCTCCCATTAACAAACTATTATCATTTTTTTCCTTGAGGAATTCCCCATACAAAACCATTATCGTCTCATAAAAATGTATATTTTTTAAACAAGAAATGCCCCCTCGACTGTGCTTTTGCTCTCCGAATGACGATGGCGAAGAAACCATAGGAGACTACTGATTATAATTAGAAACAAATTAGGGATTATATATATCTAAGGATTAACAGATTATGTTTCTTTTCCTCGCTTAGTGGGTTATGTGAAAGATTACCGCTTCCCCGACAAGGATTCCAATACCCATATCTAAAAGGAATTTTCATGCTCGACATCCATTTATATTAAGTAGTGGGCATCACTTGAGTTAATGGAAGTCAGAATAACCTAGTCATCCTGCTTAATTGGTACCATAAACTTGTTAAGCACTCCACGATCAAAAGGTTGATTATTTCTTAAACAGATTGTTCATTCTCTCTATTTTTTTTTTTTCCTATTTGAAAATGAAGTAACCGAGTTTAGGAGATGAGATTGTTAGAATTTATCCGATTATGCCCCATCCAGATGTGGTGTATCAAGATTTGTTTGGTTGGTTTTATTCATCTGGACTCTGACTAAAGATAAATCTCTAATCAATTAAAGATATACTTAATGATTATTGTGATAAAATTAACATCTACACAACCATCGTGAATAACATCCATCTTCCGATTTTTAAAACTGATTCAGATACTGTCTCTGATAGGTGAAGTACGAAAAAAAATACTCCTACGGACTTGGTCCCTAACTCATTCGAGAGCTTGTAAGGTCCTCTTCATTAAAAATTCTTAGAGTTGGGATTAGAAAATCAAAATGCTGCTCAACGACAATGAAAGCATATCCGACTTGATTCTTTTTTGTTGCAGATTGTAGATGACTGCAGGATACTATTGCAGGCTGATTTGACAGGCTAAAAGAAAGATCTTTGAAGGCTTCATCTTCATGTAAATTTTATTACCACATAAAGGATATCAGAGCAATATAGATTTTTGACTTGAAGATTAAAGCCTACGTACATTTTATCTATGGAGGTAGATTTGATTGGCCATCCTAGTTGATCACTTGTGGTTAAAATCATAGTGAACTCGATCCGTTCTCGAATTCTGTAAAAAAATTATGATTATTTATTTATTTTAAAGATCCTATCATTTATTTTTTAGGCCTTAAATTATTGTTGAAATAATTAAATAAGTATTAAAGAGGGAAGAATAGGGCCAACCGTATGCCCTTCTCCTCCCATCACGGTGGCCGGACTACGGTCGACCTCCGGCTACTGCAGAGACAGGCCAATGGCGAGTCCCATGAAGTCGTGACGTCGGAGAACTCGCCTTCATCCAGCCAACAAAAAAACTAAGAAAAAAGAAAGGGTAGAAGAAATGCCGAATCTTGATCACCGATGATTCTCTCCATTAAAACTCTCCATCACTAGCATAAAGGGGTGATCGATCTTGGGAGACGGCGGCGGTCCGCTGATCCGAATTTTTTCGGCGATCGCCGATCGTATATTTTTGAGAAAGCCATGGTATTTTCAAACCCCTCCACTGATCTTAAATTGACCGCCTTTACCGCCAGCATACTCATCGAGAAATCGGCAGATGGCTTTGGGATGGAGCGGTGGGCCACCAATTTGACTTTACAGTGGCCATCGACAAAGATTAGGCGGGGACAAGCGCACCGGCTTGTCCCCTCCTCCATCGATCTTCCGTCAAGACTGACCAATCATCGGCAATAGATGGTCGGGGAGAATCCAAAGAGAAGGCCACCGGTGGTTGTGGGCAATCCGTGACTACCGGCGGTGACTAGGAAGAAGAGATTGATCGGCAGCCATGGAGGTTTGGGTTGTACTCGGAAAATAGAGAAGGAAGGGGAGAAGAAAGGGAACGGTTCAGGTTTTGGGTTGCAACCCGAAATCCGAAACCCGATTGGATCCGCTTATTTAAAAGGGGACTTTTGTAATTTAGTCCCTAACAAGTACTTATTCCATAAAGGTCCTTCTAAATTGCTTTTCTAATCCTTGTAATATAGTTTATTACGTAAAGATCTTTAAATTATTATTAAGACCCCATAATAAATTTTATTGCATAAAGATTCCCTGATAATTATAATAAGATCCATGATATATGGTTTTATTGCATAAATGTATATATTTGCAAATTATATGATTAATTTATATGTTGTTTGATTTATTTATATGCGAATAAATCATTGCAGGCCTATGATCATATTCTTGATGATATATTTACGCCATGTTTAGCATGTAAAATTTATTGACACTTTTTATAAAGAATTGAAAGTTTTTAGTTTGATTGTTTGGATGCGATCACCAAAGTGATTACAAACTCTTAAAATAAAAATTTACTATAAAGTATAATTCTAGATGATAATTGATCCAATAAAGTTTTAATAGTGTCATAATTGCATCTAAGCTACTGAAATGTTGATCAGCTCCCAAAGGAGTATCTTCATATTCGATGCTTAGATGGCTAAAATGGCAGGTTTGTATGTTGGATTAAGTAACATTTCATATCCAAAGTATAGTGTTTGCTTGTATCCAATATGCATATCTTATTAGGCTCACTAGTGATATGATATATCACTAAACGGATATAGCCACTAGTATACTATGGCACTCATCCAAAGGAGAGACATAATAACGCACCTGGCTGCTCGCTAAAGTTAAATATCAAGAAATTTATTTAATTTGGATAAAGTTTAATAAGTCTCATTGTTTGATGATAATATGAGTATGTATTATTTACCGCATTAATTTCATAATTATTAATAGTAGCATAGAAAATTTTTTCTTAATAGATTGAATTTTTTAAAATAGAAAGAGAGATTAATGCTCACATTAAAATATGCTGATCTTGATCTGATGTTTCAAGTAGATGAATCTTCACCATTTATGGATAAAAATACATCAGAATGAAAGAGCTTTTGAGACATGTGAGTATTCCAATCGCCTCAATTTGCTCCATGAGAAATCTAACATGGTACATTAGGAGATCCTTTCTTTCATGTCATAAGGCACATGTTTTCTGGATATTATGAAGCAGAAATCGATAAGCTCTAACAAAATAAAGACCGACATCTATGAGTATATTATGGAGATGAGAAAAATTACAGCATAGTAATCTGATATTAAAGTTTCATATCAGATACTTTTTGGTTCACTTTATTCTTACTTCTCTTCTATCAGAGTATGATCTTTTAAAGTTTTTATAATTCATACAATGAGGATTAGACAGTTAATGAATTACTGACCATTTGTATGTAAGTGAAGAAGAGATTGATAGAAGAAAAGATAAAATCGTGAATTTTGATTCATATCAAGTTAGTGAAAAAATAGATAAAGATAAAGATGTACCCAAGGCAAAAGAGAAGAAAGCATTCATTGTGGCATTAAGTAAGGCTATTAATAAAGTTATCAAATGCTTTTTCTGGAGGAAGGGACACCTGAGTAAAACTGCATCAAGTATGAAAAATGACTGCAAAAGAATAATACCTTTTACTATTGTGTGTGTTTTGAATTTAATTTTGTAAAGGTTCCTAATTCTATCTGGTGCATTGACTCTAGTGCATTTATGCACATTGTCAACAATATTTAGGACTTCTTATTAAAAAAGCATTTAATTGAAAGTGAATGATCCATTCTTATTGGATATTAAGTACATTTACTTATTAAGACTATTAGATGCTATAGGATAGTCTTAGATTTTGAAGCTATTTTCATATTCTTTTGAAAACTCTTATGTGTTATGGCATTGGCATTAGAGGTTGGGTCATACCTCTGAAAGAAAGAGTCCAAAGGATAGTGAAGGATAAGATTTTAGGATCATTAAACTTCGCTAATTTTATGATATGTGTTCACTGCATAAAGGTAAAGCAGATATATACATTGAAGAAAGGGTACCAAAATAAGTAAAAGAACTTTGAAAATCATTCACATGATCGCATGCAAATCTTTTTCATATTTAACAAGTATTTTGTCACACTTATTGATAATTCATGATATATATATTTATACCTTATATTTGATAAGGCTGATATTTTTAGGCCTTTAAAGAATTCAAAATAAAGATAGAGATACAATCAAAAAAATAACTAAAGTAGTCTAATCCAACAGAGGTGGCCAGTACTATAGTAGCTATATAGAGATATAATAAAGGTCAAGACCATTAGCAAAATTCTTAGAGGAACTAGCATTGTATTCTAGTACATAATGTCAAAGCACATCAAATCAAAATGATGTAGCTGAAAGAAGAAATTAAACACGCACTTAAAAAATTATTCGGGTTATGATAAGTTATTCTACTCTACCTAATTATTTATGGGGTGAGGTTGTAAAGACAGCTATACATATATTTTATATAAAGTCCCTACTAAGGTAGTTTAAAAGACTCCTTATGAGTTATGAACTAGTAGAAAATCTAGTTTGAAATATATGTATATATGGGGTTGTCCAGTTGAAGCCAAGATTTATAATCCATAAGAAAAGATTTTTAATCTAAAGAATTTGATCTAAAGAATGACCAGTGATTTGTTCATTGGTTATCTAGAGAGATCAAAAGAATATAGATTCTATTATTTATCTCATGCATCATAGATAGTAGAAAAATAAACTAGATTTTTAAAGGATGGCATATTTGGTATGAGTGGAGAACCTCGAGACATTATGTTTGAGAAAAGATAAGACTTAAATTCTAAGCTTGAAAAGCAAACAAAAGTAATGATTCCTATAGTTATTCCTTTGAATAATATTCAGAAGGAACTACCAGTTTATCAAGTTTCACTCCATAAGGTTCTATTATCAAAAAAAAAAACCATCTAGCCACCGCCAAAAATAGATCAAGGGACAACTCTTTAGAAATCTATTAGAATAAGAAAATCTAACACACCTTCAAATTATGTAGTGTATTTGACTAATATGGATGAAAAAGATATGACCTTAAGACATTCTTATAATCCATGAAAGGTGAGGACTCCTTATAATGGTTGGATTCCATAAAAGAAAGCATTAGGCTCTACAAATAATGACCATATCTGAAAATAAGTTGCCCTATCTGAAGGATGCGACTAATAAGTTGCAAATGGATCTATATGACCAAAAAAATTCCAATAGGAAGGTCAAATAGGATAAAATCAGATTTATAGCAAAAGAATTCACACAAAAGAAAGGCATTGATTTAAAAAAAAAACTATTTTTAGAATTATCATAGCTTTAGTAGCTCATTTTTGACTTAGAGCTATATCGGATGGATATAAGAACGATTTTTCTCAATAACAATCTAAAAAAAAAGTCTATACCCGAGGATTTTATGGTCAGTGGATAAGAACACATGGTTTGCAGATTAAAGAAATTCAGTCATGGACTTAAATAGACTTTCATATAGTGATATTTCAAATTTAATGGGATGACCATTTTCTTTGAATTTAAAGAAATACTATTAATGTATATATCCGAAAATTAGTGGGAGTAAGTTCATAATTTTGAAATTATATAGATAATATTCTATTTACCAGTAGTGTTTTTAGTCTACTTAAGAATATCAAACAATTTCTATCCCTAAATTTGAGATGAAAGATATGGGTGTAGCCGCTTATATAATCGATATTAAGATTTATAGAGATAGATCCTTAGAGTTATTTGGACTATCTTAAAGGACTCACATCTCTATAGTATTGAATTCGGATGAAAAATTGTTCCTTTGGATGTGCTCATATAGTAAAGGGTAATAAAATTAATAAAGCTCCATATCCAAGAATTAAGATAAAGAAAAGAAATAAGATTCATAACCTATACATCAGTTGTTCAGATTTTAATCGATGCTTATGTTTGTATGCATCCAGTCATTACTTTCATTGTATCAATGTTTGGACATTATCAACATGATCTAGAAATGGAGACTAGAAAACTGCAAAAAAATCATGCATTACTTGTAAGGAATAAAAGTTTATGTTCTCACATATAGTTGGTCTGATCATCACGAAGTAATAGGCTATCAGGATTCAAACTTTGCTAGATGCACCGATCGTAGGAAGTCTATTATTAGATATATCTTTCTACTTACAAAAGGTGCTATATCATGGATGAGTGTAAAATAAGATCTTATTCACTATATCCACTATAGAAGCAGAGTACGTAGCCTACATAAGACTTCCTCACAAGCTATATGGTTGTTAAAATTTATCACAGAACTTAAAGTTGTTGATTTTATTAAGCAAACCGATAAAGATATACTGTGATAATAATTTTATAATAAAATTTTCTTACAGTACAGAGAGTGCAAGCACCAGCAGGTATATTGATGTTAAATACTTGACTCTTCATGAGAAAATAAAAGACACAGTGTCTATAGAATATATTATACAGAGCTGATAGTTATAGATCCGGTGACTAAAGAACTCATTCTCGGGATTTTGAAAGTTCATGTGAATCATATGGATATAACTCATTTTATGATATGTATTGGATATTATATATAAAGTCATCACATTAGATTGCATAATAAATTTAGTTATTTATTTTATGCGGATCAACTGTTTACCATGTGATATAAAGATGATCAAGAAGTAGGTATAAAGTTTCATCTATTCATAAAGTAAAATTTCACATAAAAACTTGATTATTAGATGTCATTAGGTTGAGATGCATAGAAGGTCGTGTGTTGATTGATGACGTATTTGCTGCAATGATTACTTTGATGATTATTTGTAATCAAGTAAGTAGTGTATATCTTGTGAAGTAATTAATTTTTAATATGGATCCACGTCAGTTTTTAATTTTAGATCCAGAGAATTTTTTTATCAAAAGTTTTTAAAATATTTTAAATAATTAAAATGAAGATACTTGTATTAGATTGGGCCAAGTGGGAGAATATTGGAATTTATCCGATTAAGCTCCATTCATATGTGGCCCACACTAACATGCATTAGGATTTATTTTAGTTGGTTGTATTCATTTGGACTCTGACTAAAGATAAGCCTCCAATAAATGGAGGATATACTTGATGGTTATTGTGATAAAGTTAACCTCTATACAATCATCATGAATAACGTCCATTTCTCGATCTTTGAGACTGATTCAGATACTGCCTCTGATGGGTGAGGCACGTTATAAAAGACATCCTTATGGACTTGGTCACTAACTCATCTGAAAGCTTGCAAGGTCCTCCCCATCGAGAACTCTTGGAGTTGGGATTAGAAAATCAAAGTGCTGCTCGACAACAACAAGAGCACATCCGGCTTGGTTCTTTTGGTTGTAGGTTGCAGATGACTGCAAGATACTGTTGTAGGCTGATTCGGCAAGTTAAGGGAAAAAATCTTTGACGGCTTGAATGATTTCATCTTCATGTTAGTTCTATTATCCCATAAAGTTTTTATAGAGATGACACCTCATAGACACTCTCACTAAACTTGGAGACTTCTCTATAGATTAAAGTATGGAATTAATGTCACGCCCGAACCCAACATCCGGATCGGATACGTGATGACCGCACACTCCTTAGAGCAAGCTCTAAAGAATATACAAGACCAAAATAATTCCTTACAACCTCAACATCCATAATATCTAATTTCAATAATAACTTATAAAACTTGCATAATTACAATTGAAATTCTGTCAATCCTCTGATCAGATATCATGACATGCTATCTATTCATCTGCTCACCCGCAATCCAAACGATAGCCAATCATGAGCGTCCTGTATCTCTGAGAAGAAAAAGAAAGATGAAGGAGTGTGAACTTTACAGTCCAGTAAGAATTTTCATATCACACCGATATAATAATATAATCTGAAAATAAAATAAGTAAAAAAATATAAAATCTTATGTTCAATATCCGAAATAATTCAAATATCTATAAATTATCTGTCTTGTCAAAAAAATACATCATCATATATTAACAGGTGAAATACTTTTGTTCAACAATTATTTCATGTCTTGTCCTTCATTCTCTTTTGATTATCATATTATCTTTAACCTTTTCTTTTTGACTCTGGACTAACCAAATCTATATCTCAGTCATCATCCGAATCAATTTCTACTCAAAAACCTTTCAAGACTGTCCCACGATGAGCTCCTGGCGAGCTGTCCCAGGCATAAGCTCCTGACAGGCTGTTCCACATGACAAGGCTAGTCCATACCATATCTCTCTTTTTCATTTAATCATTATGTGTTGATTTTATCAAATCAATTCCGACTTACATTATGATCAATTTAGATATGTCATATCCATATAATCATGCCATCAATCTCTGATATATATATATTGACATAATATACTCATGCTCAAAATCAAATAACAGTATCTCAGATATAATAAATTCATCGATCACAAATCCGACGATGCAAAATCAATCATGCAAGATCAACAATAAAATAGCATATATAATAGTGATCATGTATATGAATTCTTACCTTTACCAGTGACTGATCCAAACACAGAAATCAATGTTCTTTTTTGATTTATGAATTTCTCTAACAAGATATTCCACTTGACATCTTATGCAGACAATCATATCTCTTCGTGATCCTGATCAAATATAAAAATCATATATAGAAAAGTTATCGATAATCGATTCTAAAAACACAAATTCAGGACTTCTCCTAGGATTACCCAAAATCGAGATTTGTCTGAGTATCTGGACCCTCCATTGGTCCACAAGACTTCTAGAGAGAGAAAATTTATGAAGAGAGAAAATTTTAGAGAGAGAAAATAGAAAGAGAAATGGAGAGAGAATCTTCGTATCCTTCAAATGAGGCAATCATGATCGAGATCATCAGAGATCATATCAGGATGACTCAATATGGATTAACCATGATCGATGTTATAAATTTCGAATAAAGATCGGACTGAGATCCAATCTATTGCATGAATTTCGAAGCAATCTCAGGTCATCATATTTTCATCTCAAGTTTATCCTAGGATCCATAATGCAATCAGAGAGAGAGAAAGATCCTAGAGAGACAAAATCCATAAAGAGAGAGAAAGGTCTAGAAAAAAAAATAGAGAGAGAATCTAGAGAGAGAAGATAGAGAGAGGAGAAAGGAGAGAGAGGAGAGAGAGAGAGAAAATTCTCTCTTTTTTCTCTTTTTTTCTTCTTTTTTTTATTTTTATTTTTCTTTCTTTTCTTTTCTTCTTTCTTCTTTTTCTTTTTCTTTTCTTTCTTCTTCCTTC
>KE504649.1:126102-146164 GCA_000441515.1 Elaeis oleifera
CTCTCTCTCTCTCTCTCTCTCTCTCTCTCTCTCTCTTGTTGTTGTGTAAATATAGAGGCATAAGCGGAGATTCCAAACCTAAAGTTTTGGAAACCACCGACATCAATGGCAATACCTTTTTTTTTGGTAAACATCAATGGCAATACTTCAATTACTTAAAGCAAGATTATATTCTAAGGACGATACAATCATAGCCAATAATAAAAGTTGAAACTTTTTACTTTAATTAAATAATCCCAAAGTGGCTATATGTAATTGTTGTTGCTAGGTGTTGGTCTGACTAGGACATCAAGCTGGTTGATATCCTGAAGGGCTCGACGGGGTGCCAAGTGGATCAAAGAAGTTAGTTGGAGATCTCGGTATGCCTCTCAAGCTGGTGAATGGTGGTCATCGAGACTCAAAGATGATCACTATAAAGTTGATTGCATCCGAAAGATGGCCAAGGGAAAGAGGCCATGCTCGGCCTCTATGCTGATGCTGGATTTGGTCCTGAAATATCATAAATAAGAAAGTCTTTTATTGGAGAGTATCTAATGAGAGAGTTTTTGATGCTTAAGTCAGAAACTTTATAGGAATAGTGGAGATGCTGTAAGAGTGGTAGAGTAATCAGAACTCAAGAGCACTTAAGACTTGGAGCTTAAGATTTAGAATTTGATTTAAACTTACATGGGAGCCCCCTAGGTGGCTTATACAGGCAAAAGTCAATATCTGCTATTATGGAATCTTGGAATGTGTGGATTGATCATTTGGATAACCAATTGCACATCTTAAAGATATCATGCGAGTGATTCTCATTTCTCCCGTGCACTATTTTTCATGTATCCATGGTTATGAAAATCGTTTGTGATTGTGGATTAGCTGTTGTTAGATAGAGGAAGATTTAGACATCTCCATGCACATCTAGATTGGTGATGTAGTGGGAAGCTGGTTTGCTAGGGTGGAGACTTCGCAGCAAATTCTAAGCAGTCAATCTGCCACGTCGACTATCATCTGTTCCGAGTCATATTAATGTTTATATGTATTCAACTAGCTAGTACTTATGGATATAAAAGTATTGCAAAGTCTTACTATGTTTTCCATTTTTTTCTTGTGTAATCTTATTGAATGATCAGGTTATGCGATGGTACGTTAATGGTGCAATTAAGTCGAGCCAAGTTGGATCGCTAAAGGCTCGAGCTCGAATCTCGACTCAAAATCAATCGAGCCTGGTTATCTGAAGATCGAGCTTGACTCGATGAAAAAAATAATGCTCGATATCGATTGGACTTGACTCATATCAATTTAGATATACTAAAGCTCGAATTTGAACCTTAGTCTACTCATAATTAATATATATAAATTATTAATAAAAATAATATTATTAAATATATATATAAAATAATCAATATATATAAATTATAAATAAAAATAATATTATTAGAAATATATATAACTTAAATCAATTTGCAAGCCTTCCAGTCAAGTATCTTGCTACTCAAGCTCGATAATAGTTTAGTCGAGTCGAGTTTGAATCTCAGTTGAGCTCAAGTAACTCACAAATAGCTCGACTTGTTTGCACTCCTAAAGATGTTGGTAGCAATTTTGCTTCATGACCTTGTTGAGATCAAATACTAGGAATTATTAACTTTAATGAATAAAGTAATAGTGAATGAGTGGGAGACCACGAACGAGTTGTTTTTTTTTTGGTACAAAAAAGGAATGGGGGGGGCGACCAGCGTAGTTATTTCCTCTGGACGTGATCATGAGGACCTCCACTCGACTGAAAAATATTCGATGCATGGTGACAACAAAGATAGCTTAACCATTCTCCACCATATGGATGAGTACGTCACCCCAGCCCCACCAAGACATCAACCGGTCCAATAGCCAACCCAAACACCCACGTCTAGGCATCCAAGAAAATCCCTTCATTTAATTGACTCCCATTATGGCTCGAATCTTAGACGTGAGGGGCATGAAACCACAGCCAGTACCGGCTGAGGGGCATGGAACCACGAATGAGTTGTTTTCAACTTCTACTTTATTCTGTTAATTGACCTAGGGTTCACTTCAAATTTGTAGGATTAGAAAGCTCAATGCTAAATCTTCAGTAGGATAGTTGCTTCTCCTTTTATTATATGAGAAGAAATGAATGGAGAAATTTTCAAGGTCGTTGGTCATTTATAACCTTTTCCAAGGTAGCAATAGGTCAAGATGGGTTTAGCTCAGGTCAAGTCAAATTAAAAGTATAATATACAAGATTTGAGTTATATCAAGCCTAATCTGAAATTAATACTTTGTTCCAAGCCCATACCCATCCATGGCCTAGCTGTCATGACTTAATTTACCTGCTTGACTGCTTGACTCCCGAGTCTCACTTATCTAACCTAGTCCTTACAACTGTTGGGCCACGTTTAAATTGATCATGAGTTGTTTGGGGCAAGAAAGGTTATCCCAAAGATATTAGTTTATAGTTGTATAAACAGCTAAATCTTAATTTTGTTTGGGAAAACATGATATCATAACAAGTAATGATTGCAATTATTCTTTTTGTATGTTCGGATATTTTATATTGATAAGAAAGCTATCTGGATATTGATAAGCAGATGAAAAAGACTTTTTTTTTGTGATATTAGAAAATTTCACCCTTCAAATTCCGCTTACTTTATAATATATATAATACAGATTAATATTATAAATATTTCTTAGTAAATTATAATATGAATATTATATGATGATATTATATTATATGCTGTAACATAATACTATGATATTACACCATAGTATATAATAAGATATTAATGTGAAAATATTATATAAGTGTCAAGTATCAACTCTAACTTGGTTTAGGTCCATCCTCAACTCTGACGTACAGTTCCACAAAATTATGACTTACTAGACATCTTAATGAGATGTGAGTTTAAGCCTAGAATTAATCGAATACCATAGGCAAATCAGATGTCCAACAGGTATATTGGGCTACAAATGGGAACTGAAATCGATGGGTTGGGTCGATGGTCAGCTTAGGCCCAGGCTGAGATTTTAGGACCTCTGTCACATCTCAGCCCAACCCGACTTCAATTATTTGAGCTCAGATTCAAAATCAGGTTTGGTTGGGGAGAAAATCTTTGTGCACTGCATGTAGTGTAATAAAATAGATATAGAGTGCACCACTCAACTATATTAGAGCACGTAGCATACTTAAGAATGGGACAGACATTTAATACCATCGAGCTTTTTCTTTCTTTAATTTTTAGTGATGAAAATACCATTTCTTCGTAGAATAAAGAAAAAGCAATATTATTACTTCTTAATATCTTGTATGACTTTTCGTGAATATATACGATGTTCTGAACCATATATATAACTTCATGTATATTTATGACATCCTGAACAATATATATGACTTTGTGATGCTTTGTATGACTTCCCATGAATATATATGACATCCTGAACAATATAGATGACATCTTGTGAATATACATGACATCCTGAACAATATATATGACTTCTTAATGTCTTATATGACTTTCTGTGAATATATATGATATTTTGAATAATATATATAATTTTTTATGAATATATATGACATAATGAACAATATATATGACTTTCTAATACCTTATATGACTTTCTATCAATATATATGATATCTTAATAATATATATGATTTCTATGAATATATATGACATTCTGAATAATATATATAACTTCCTAATGTCTTATATGACTTTTTATTGGTCATATAAGACATCAGGAAGTCATATAAGGCGTCAAGAAGTCATACATATTATTCATAATATTATATATATTCACAGGAAGTCATATATATTGTTTAGGATGTTATATATATTCATAGGCAGTCATATAAGATGTTAAAAAATCATATATATTGTTTATGATATCATATATATTTATAAAAAGTCATATATATTATTTAGAATGTCATATATATTTATAGGAAGTCAGATATATTATTTAGGATGTCATATATATTTATAGAAAGTCATATAAGACATTAGAAAGCTATATATATTGTTCAGGATATTATAAAGATATAGGAAGTCATATATATGGTTCAAGATGTCATATATATTCATAAAAAGTCATACAAGACATTAAGAAGTAATAATACTATTCTTTCTTTGTTCCATGAAGAGAAGGATATTTTCGTCACTAAAAATTGAAGGAAAAAAAACTGAACGGTATTAAATATCTGTCTCATCTAAGTATGCTACGTGCCTCAATATTATTGGGCGGTGCGGTCCTTTTGCACCACACGCAGTGCATAAAGAATTACTCTTGGTTGGGTCATGCCAAGTCAGGATGGGTTGGCTGGATCAATTTAGCCAAATCACTTTTTACGTGCTCCTATGCCATACTAATAATATCTAAAGATATTTGATTACCCAGAAAACAAGGAAAGGAAAGTAAACAAATAATTCCAAGAATTAGAAGATATTAACCAAATCTATCTGTTTTTGCAATTGTTAGTGTTCCTCATTCAAACAGCTACAACATTCGATTTTTATAAATTCTTTAATTTCTAGGATCTTTTCCAACAAACCAAATATACTGAAAGTAAACAAAATGAGCTAGAGATGATAACATGGGAGCACAGTATAGATCCAACTTTCGGACAGGTGAATAAACACCAGTGAAACGTTGGAAGATGGAGCCACGTCATATTGTCGATCGGTAAAAGATCTTGTTTGGGTTGGGTCAGGATGCCGCCAATATCTCAACCAAAACCCAACGTGAACCTTTTTTTATTTGTTTATTTTTTTAAGTAGAGGAACCAAACCTGAGCTCGAGTCACGCAGAAATTTCCAGTCAAACCTAACTGGGCCATGGCTAAGCCTGCCCAAACCGGTCCAATTTTATGTTGGGTTCCGGTTGACCCACCCAATTTGCACCCCTAGCTCTATGAGAGCAACCCGTCGATGCTCTGTCTCTCTCATTGGTTAATTGGGACTTAAAGCCTCCTCTTGTTTTGGAGTTTCTAGAAAAAATCAGTCAACAAGTAGAACCCATATCGTCAGTCTAATCTAATGATTTATCGTTTGGCCGTTCTATAGCTCCGTAGAAGTGGAAAATAACATTCCATCTTCAAAGAACATATAAGATTTGATCTGAGTCCTGGACAAAGAGAAGTAATCGGATTGTAACCTTCAGTATTAGCATAGGAAGCCACCTGGATACCCTTATAGCTCGAACATAAATCAAGAAGATAAACAACGCACATAGCTACCCTCAACCATGATTCCTGTCGATGCTTGGAAGTTGTTCTTCACTATTACATGAAAGAAACAATTTTAATATGGTCATGGGACATTCTTCCATTGCACAAACATCCTTTATACAAACCAATCAGGACCACATAAAGAAGGCAGGCCTTTCCATGATGATCATAAAGATAAGATCATTTTTGGCATTTGTTGAATACAGATTTGTAATCAAAATAGTCCAACTTGACAACAGCAGCAGCATTACAGACACTGATCAAAATCTGTATAGAAGAAATCACTAGCATACTGAAAACATTTAGAAACTCTATATCTTCTCTCAATTCAATAAAATGACACCAGTTCAGAAGAATCAACTAAAGAAATCAAATTCCAGATAGTTGTTGGAACCTTTCTCAATAGGAGCTCTGACCTTCTGGCTTGCTGATGCTGCAGGAGCTGGAGGTCTCTCAATCTCAATGCGTTTTGGGATCCCTGGAGGGCTTGCACACCGTATCAAGGCCCAGTTCATGCCCTCAAAGAATGGGTGCTGTTTTATCTCTGTGGCACCACGCTTGTAAGCGAGCCGGTTCTGTGGCTCCTTCACAAGCAGTCCTCGAATGAGATCCTTTGCGGAGAAGCTCACAACTGGTGACTCAGGGAAATGTAAGGGCTGGCCGACTACATTAAACAGAGTAGCTCGGTTGCCTGATCCCTTGAAAGGGGTCTTCCCAAACAAAGCTCATATAAGAATATCCCAAAGGTCCACCAATCCACGGCACTCCCATGACCCTCACCCTTGATGATCTCGGGGCCAAGTATTCATGTGTACCAACAAATGACAAGGACCGAGCATCTGTGGGCTCTGCAATGAGCTCAGGTAATGGGCTGACCTGGTTGCCGGTCTCAAGCTTCGGTTTCCGCTCCTTGGACTTTGAGGAGAAGAGGCGAGGGGTGAAGCATGTGGTAGGAGCTACACATGAAGGCTGGATGCAGGATGACCTGATGCAAGCAGGCTGTACACAGTAGACAGGGTTGTTCCTACGGAAACTTCAGAGTCAGGGTTCGAGGACTTGATAAGTGTGGGGCTAACGGCGCAATGGAGCGAAAGGTCAAAGTCAGAGAGCATGATGTGGCCATCCTCTCGGACAAGGACGTTTTCTGGCTTGAGGTCACGATAGATGATGCCAAGCATGTGTAGGTATTCCAAAGCAAGGAGGACCTCAGCTACATAGAACCTGCATTTGTAAAAAAGTATCAGCGATGTTCCCTGAATCTCCAAACCAAGAAATTTATTGATTTTGTTTAATTACTCAATTGCATGCGACCTCATGAAGAAAATGGAAATAAAGATCGTCCAAGTCTCAACTGGATTAAAAGGAGATTGATGGTTTCAGAATTACTTAAAAAGTAGTGTGAGAATTGCATCTTGTAAAATAATTAATATATGGACTGTCTAATTCTTAGTCCTGCCTTGTACAAGATGTTTTGCAGCATTCATGTGAATGAGCATGCCCAAACATCCCATTATAATGCACGAATGAACAAAATCTTTCTAGTTACTCTGTATTCTTATATTTAGGCCAGAAGGCAACGAACAATGTCTTATAAGCAACCAAATGTTGATTTGGAGGTTAACCACAAAGAATGATGCTATGTTGCAGGAGGCTGTTTATTTTTTGACTTGGGATAATCACAGCTTCAAATCAGTATCTCTAGTATGAAGACTGACTAACAGTCATAAGGTCCCAAAAGCTCATAAAGACTTCCCAACTCCAGGTTCTTCAAAATTATGCGTTCTCTGTTTAATTCTTTTCCCCTTTGCTTTCTTTTCTTTCCTCACTCCATCTAGCTAGACACTTGCTACTCCAATAGCCTAGCCTATCACCATAGAAACAAGACTTGACACGGTCCATCAGCCAAGATATTTATCTCAGTCATGCTGAATAATAATTTTCCTTAACGTTCTATATTGCCTTTCAACCAAGACATACAGAAAACCATCCTCAATGAGAACATTTATATAAATGTCATATGCATAATTCCTCCAAAATTTGTCTATTCCCTTATCTTCTAATGCCTCTACTAAGTGCCACAGGTATGCAAAAAGATTCTAAGTATCATGCCCTTCATTCGTTTAAATAGCAAAACAAAATTCATTGTACCCAATGAAGAAATAAAGCATGCTAGTTCCAGCATTTATTACAGTAGGAAACAGCCCACCACAAGCAGTGATCATATACATGACTAAGACGGCCTGAAGCAACCCCACCAGGATGCAGATAATTCCAAAGTGTGCTGGTAATTTGCACTTAAAGGTAATGATCATCCACCTGTCATCTTATCCTGTAGATATGACCTTATGGTAGGTCTACAAGTCTCACCTGTGTTTTCTTGTAACCAATGACCAGATAAAAACTTCACTTCCCATATGTAAACATACACCTAGCATGAGTTAAAATCTAATTTATTTCATGTGGAAGAATAAACTTGAATGGTAGAAAGAACAATGATCTTTCAAAATGCCCCAAGACCAAATGCAAATCCCAGCCACCGCCAACTAAATGAACCTCCTTTCAAAGTAATCAAACTTGCTGTCTAACAGATCCATTATTCAATATGGGATCCCAACCACCTTGCCCAAGGTCTGCAGTTTCGGTATCAAGCACCACTCCAGAACCTGACCGAAATAACACAGTATTATCCTGTACCACCACTCAATACACAAATGTGTCCCAGTTCGGTAGTGGTACGGCAATTTTTGGCTTTCTTCTTTTTTTTTTTTTAACACATTTGACGAGTACCTTAGGATTTATGAATATTTAAAAGTACTACTTTAGTGCACTTCTAAAGTACCCAATTTGGTTTTGTGAATGTTCAACATACTTAAGACATCTCCAGATAACAAATTTAGACATTTAAAAATTTGAACAGCATTAGCGATAATTAGAAATTCTATGGAACACTTAATGGTATTATATATCTGAATTATTCAAACCACTATTGCAGACAGCTGGCATCAAAAGATTCTGAGACCAACCCAAAAGTAGTATTATCTTAACTCTTAGACTATGAGATCTACCATGCAAATAAATATCGAGAAAATCATTAAGCTTTAAAAGTTCCAAGTTTTTCCTTAGATATTGTCTCAAAAGACTCTTACAGCACTAGCCTATGATGCATCCTTCAAAATAAACAAAATAAAATTACGGTTGGTAAGACTTGATTTATCTGTCATCAATCACTTTGATCATTCTCAATAACATTTTCAAGCGAAATTATTTATCCTTAAAGAACCACAATAGAATTAGCAAAATAATACCATTTGAGCTAAACCGAGTGAAAGCACAAAATAAATATAACTAGAGAACAAATCTCAGAAAAACAAATGGTAAGACATCTGCAATCATTTGGAATATTCAAGTCTAGTATTTTTGTATTGACTGACACATCATTAGATGCTTAAATTCAAAACACTATCCTTGTAGATCAATCAGGGCACATGACGCATTTAGGTCATTATGATTTATGACCATTTGAAAGTCTCCAATAATGACTACTCAAATAGCATAGAAGAAAAAAAAGAAAGGAAGGAGAAGACATGGGAAAGGACGAAAGAAGAAAGTAAGGATGGAAGAGAGAAAAAAAGAAGAAATGAGGAAAAAAAGAAACGGCAAGAAAAAAGAAGAGAGAGAGAAAGAATAAAGGAAATAAGAAGAAAGAAAGAAAAAAGGAAAGGAACGAAGAAAGGAAAGAAAGAAGAAAAAAAGGAAGAAAAAAAGGCAGGTAGAAGAAAAAGAACAAGGAAAGAAGGGAAAAGGGAAAGAAAGGAGAAGGAAAAGAAATATACAAGGGTAAGAAGCCTTAAACTGCTCGGAACTGGCCTGGTTCCGATGTCAATAATTTTGCGAATTTTACCTCCATTTATCTTCACCAGAAGCAATTCTTGACATTGATTTTCCTACCTCAGCACATAAGATCAGAATGGAAAAAAAAGAGCTACTATTCTTTTAAATATTCCTACTCCTCAAATCTTCACCTCAATTTTTGGCCTTATGATGCTTTTCTAGAAGCGATTCTTCTAAAATCAAGACAGACCTTATGTTCAGAATTCCCATCCAACTTCCGATTTCTTCTTGTTCTCTGCTACTTCGTTTATTGGTACTTTTTACTTACGATTTTCCATCCTCAGCTTTTGCGCACCATTCCCAGATAACTAAAAAGCCTAGTGAAACTCCAAGAATCGATATGCGAGCTTTTGCGCACCAAACATGTCATTTACAAATTGCATAGGAAGAATCATAATACCAATTGATATGCAAGCTTTAATGCTAATTTTGACCAAAAAACTCAGTATACCTGAAAAGATATCCTAAATTTTCATTTGAAGCACGATCACCTAAAACATTCAACATCCAGCAACAAGAGTCACGAAATAAATACTCTCATAAAGAAAACAGTCCTTTACTTCAACAAAGAATGCAAATTGCTAAATGACACAAAATAAAACCTTTTTTTCTCAACGGAAGGACAAGCCTTTTTTTATATATCATACATTGAAAGAGTCAAATTGGATCCTGAATCCACATTTTCATTATACTAGAACTCACCCACTCTCTCTGTCACACACAGTCAAGCATCCGCTATCAGCCATCTTTTGTAAGGCTTACCATCTAGAAAGACAATTTGTCTCAGATGTCTCAAACCCTCGAGTAAGATTTTTGTGACAAGAGACTCCATTATCCATCCTCCTCCAAGAGTGACGCCTACCACTTTCAAATTTTAAACCCTTTCATGTATCTCATAGTCCTTTTGCATCAAAACACAATAATTTCAGCATTAGAAACAATCAACTATTATTTAATAGGAATGGTAGAACTTATTTCAATAGAATGCCTAAATAATTGATGAACAATGTCATCCATCAGAAGGTTGCCGCGTAGATGGAAAATGTCTTCTGATAATAAAACGCCACTGCAAGTAGTTATCTGGTATACATCTATGTTAACAAAAGGCCTTTGTGTGTGCAAGTGTATGTCTTAGTTTCAGTGTTTTGTTGCAGAATATGTGGGGATATCCCCAACATGGGTGATCCTCCCCCCCCCAAAACCCACCAAAAACCCTAATAATAATAATAAAATAAAATCTTGCCAAACACCATATAACTGGGCTTATACTCGGCAGGTAATATCCAACCCCTAATCCACCAAAATGATGGAATACATAATCTACATTTATACTCAGACTAGCATATAAGAGGACAGCTAATATACATGCATGCATTATGTGTTAGGCTGCAAAGTAATCCAAGTTTCATCAACTTATGTAGAGATGCTAACCAGAATAGCTTTGAATATAATTACATATAGGTCAATTTGAAACTTATTCCAGGAATAACAAAAAATATAAAACTCCCATGATAATATAATTTTGCAGCACTACATTTACCTGAAAGAAGCTAATAAACCTAAGCCAAGCGGAAAGCATAGTGAGAAACATTTCCGCTTGCTAATTATGTATTGGACCCCCACCATGCAAATTAATATTGATGGCATTGGGTGAAATAAGGCTGGATAAATAATAAAATTTAAGTGTTGATAATATATCCTGCTCCTAAATATAAAATTAGATAACACAAACTGCCTTTTAGATTTAATAATCAAAGCAATCTACGTATCTAAAACATTGAAATAAAATGGAATGCACTGGGAGGGTCAAACATTGCACTTACAGGGATGGCTGGAATCAGGTTCATCTAGCTACAATCTTATTGGATTGGACCTAGGTGCATCCACTTGACCGAAAACCAATTATCCATCATGATCACCACTCCTCCTAAATGAATAAAACCAAAGAAGAAAATCTAATAACTAACTACTCTCCCTTTCTGTCACAGAGATTCTATACCTCATTCCTCATCAAAAAGTTAGTTTCATCTTTGCACTGCCTTTATTCCCACAAACAGTAAGTTGAAAAGATTCTCAGGTCCCATCAGATTGAAAATGAGGAATAAAGTCAAGGTCTATAACAGTACAGCCAAGTTGAACATAGATTCGCACGACGTAAATGAAGGCGGGCTCAGTCAACCACAAGCTAGCCCACTGGCAACTCTAATGAGAATAAAAGAACAACATAACTAAAGCCTGAGTCAACAAGTTCTCCATTTGTCCTAAAGACATCAACCTGTTAACAAGTAAACATTGCCTGTATGTACACACTTGTTGTTTATTGATATTGATCGCTTGATTCTATGTTCACAAGTTTTACATGACATAGTCATATCAGCCAGTATTAATGAAGGACATAATCCTATTTTCGCTGAACTATTACTGTATCTGTTTCCACAAGTCAAGTAATTCTAACACTTTGAACAGTAATTTGTCTCTTCATATTCTTTTCCCTGCAAAGATAGTGCTAACAACAAATACTAATTTTCTTGCCTAATGGATCATAGACTATCTTTAGAGAACAGGGAACCTCAGTTTGCTGCGGCATGTGTTCCAAACAATTTGAGGACTTTGTTGAACTTCTGCTGCATCCCTAGGTTGACATTTTGGTTTCAAATTCTAATTAATGTTCTATTTATTAACGACCAAAAAGATGAAGCAGCACAGAAGCATTCAGATCAATTAAAATGCAAAACATATATAGGACAACACATGTAGAGTGTAGCTTATGGATTAAAAAGAAAAGACTGGATGACGAATATCGTGGGAGGATAAAAAGTGGGGACGATATCCTTATAAACTAATTGAAAGAGAAATTCACATAATAGGGACTTACAATAGTAATCCAATTGTGTAGCCTAGCACCTGGTAGTGATATGACAAACTGGTTTTAAATCATTTTACAGGTCAGTCGCTCCATAGTAAATTAAAAAGGATATACTACCATTTGTCTGTAAGACAAGGAAAATAGTAGGAGTTCTATTATATGATTCATTTACCATAAAGAAACATTAGAACAAAACTACCAGGCAATATAGTTTACATATACCCATGTTTAAAACAAGCAAACAAAAAGGCTCATCAACCCAATGCAATGAAATTCTATAGACAAAGAAAATATGCATATTTTATAACTAAATAGAGATCATAAGATATGGGTTCCTACTTGACAGCTTGTTCTGGAAAATATTTTCCAGGTTGCCTCTGCCGAAGCATATGCAGATCTCCTCCTGGGCAAAACTCCATGACCAAACATGAGAATTTATCAGTCTCAAAGTGCGTATATAATGTTGGCAGAAATGGATGATCCAAGCATTGCAATGTCTCTCTTTCAGTCTGGGCTCTAAGCAGCTTTTTACGACTTGCTAGAGATTCCTTGTCCATAACCTTCATTGCAAATAACATTTAGTCCACTCAATTCTGACAAATACACACTGCCAATATCACCACAGCCTAATCTCTTAAGCAGCCTGAAATGGCTCAAACCAAGAACACCATCTCTAGCCCTGATGACCTGAATCGCTTCCCATCTTGGATCATTTGCTTTGTGAGGCTTGTTTACACCACTGCATAAGCTACTACAAGTGCTTTCATCACTCACATCACTGCTTGTGCTAGCCCTGCACATGCTGCCCTTGCCATTCTCAATAAAATCAGCACGGTCACATATCTTAGCACTTCCACTAGTCTTTGTCAGACAGCTGGTGCCATCACTAACTTGAGCAGAAGCCAAGCTATTCTTCACACCATCCTGCTCACAATTGTTCTTCTCTTGACCTCCACTGCCTTCCAAGCCTGCAGTACCTTTTAACCGAGGCAGCTCCACCAGATCACCTTGCTGGGTAGGTCGCTTCAGACCCAAATTGTTTGGCTCAGAAGACTTGGTAGCCTTAGCAGGAACCTTTTCAGTTGTTGAGCCAGTAGACCCCTTATGGTGGTGATTCAATTTTGGGTCTGTTAGAGCAGCAGTAGCTGTATCTTTTGATGTGTTCATCAGCACAGATTTTTGCAATATTCTTGGTGTGGTAGGCTCCGACTTGCTTGTCTTAGGAATTTGCACAGGCGAAAGCTTGCAGGAAGCTGGTTCCACTTCATGACTACCAGGTGTTTTGTGTTGCTGGTCAGAGCAGGTCTTAGTAGTAGTCTTTGAAGCCATTTATCAGACCACTGATTATCGAATATATAAGACCAATACAACCCAAAACTCGTTCTATTGTTCAGAAAGAATGCTACACCGAGGCACCTCATCGACAGCATAGAATGCCTCTTCCCCCATCACACACTTCCTAATACAACAGTGAAATCAATCTTTCTCTAGCATAAAGCTTCAATAAAGAAAATATAGTAATCAAGCAAGACCATTTAAAAAGAGAAAACCATCAAGCTCCAGTGCAACTTTAGCATAGCGATCATATTACTAAAGAGAATCCACTGAAAACCAATCCATATAAAGGTAACATTTTCTCTAGAAGACAGAATTTTGGACCAAATCCCACCAAGAGAGGCATGATTCTCGCAAGTTATAAACAAATGCTGCAGATTAGCGGTTATCTATTCCTTGATCAAATCCCGTTCCCGAAACCCAAAGCAAAACAATTGTAGCAAGGAAACAAAAAAGAAGCAGCCAAAACAAGGGCTGGGGATCGATCCAGCAAAAATTCAATCTTAATAGAAAGAAAAGCAATAAAGTCCAAAATCCAATTAGTAAAGCGCTGCCCAAAAAATAATAATTATAATAAAGGAAAACGAATAGAGGAAGCGAAGATCAGAAGGGTCACAAGAATCCTGATGGAATGCGAACCCTACGAAGCCCCCGAAGTCCTTCCTAACGCAGATGCAATCCCCTCAAAGATTTAAAAAAAAAAAACAAAGGAACAGCAGATGCCAAAAACCCTAGGAGAAATGAGGAAAGGGAGACCGAACCATACCTTGTCCCGCCAAAGATCACAACTTTAGGATTCCTCTTTCGTTGATAACAGACCGTTCCGCCTGTGAAACCCCGCTTCGTCTCCAAGAGAGAGAGGGGAGCTTAAAAAAAGGGTAAGAACAGAGGACTGGCCTTACGTGGCACGTGGGTGGTGCCATCTGGACGCATTCAAGAGGAGAGAGGGCGATTAAAGCCAAGGCTACACCTTTTCAGTGCTCCCTCAGTTAATTATATCCATTTTGCTTTATACTTTGTCCCCGACCCAAAAACCAAGCGGGGCACAGCGAAGCCCTCCCCCCCTCTCCGACGCCACCCCCCTCCCACTCCTCCCAATGCCTTCAAATCTCACACAAGTAACTTAGTGCAGCTCCCCAAGGCCTACCCCATTAGTCTCACTATTTCCCCTGTTCACCCTTAGATGTTCATTTGTCCTTTATCAAACTTACAAACGCATCCCTCCTCAATCTCTATCTTTTGGTAGTGGAGAAATGCGATTGACACCAGACCTTGAAAAAAAAAAAAAATCCTTCTTCAAGCTTTGCTTTTAAAGAAAGAATTATCTTTCCACCAAAAAAGAAAGAAAGAATTATACATCAAGACATGTGGGACCGCTAGCAGATGACGCCTTTTTTCTAAAACGACGATTTTTGGATTTTTCTCGAAAAAGCTTTCCATGGTATGAGATGGCTTTTGTCTGGTGCCTAGAAAATACGTCTTGGAGAGAGCGAGATGCTTCAGAGATTTTATGTTCCAATATTAAGCATCTAGCCTGTTTCTGAAGCGGAGATTGTGACCCTTATTTAGACTGCTTTTCTTGACACGATCCTTCTAAATAGTTATCATGCTCCATCATGATTATATAAGATGGATAAAAGACAAACATAAAGCAGATTAATTAATAATACATTTTTAAAGCAACATGTCATCATATCTGCAGTCGTTGTATCTAGAGCTATAACAGGAATAAAATAAATCAAAAATAATTACATTTCCCGTTAACAATGGTCATATTACTTATACAACACAAGTATAACAACCAGAGTGATGGCGTATCCTTACCAAAAAAAAAAAACTGAGTGATAGTGTAGATGTGAACATCATTATTTGTAGGTTATTATAACAGTTATAGTGCTTTGTGTGTAAAATGAAATGCGTCCCTTTTGCTGGGCAACAACTCCATGGAAAACCCATTTGTTATTTCAAATTTTTTTACCGACAAGACAATCCTTCTTCGCCGCTCCTTGCCCTATGCATCCTGAACTATAAATCTAAAATTTGATGAACAACTTACTGCTTCCTTGCAAAATGGCAAAATGAGGTTTTATAATTAACTTGCACACTCATCGGACTACAAAATAGGCGGTCCAACGCAAAGGAGGTTATGAAATTGGTAAAACTTTCTATTCAAACTCCCACAAGTACTAATATTGTAGCAGAATTACTAAATGATCTCGGAATGAATGATAAGAAGTTCTCAATGCTGAGAAATTGCGTTCTTCACTGCTACGTTGGATATCACTTATTGCAGGCAACCGGGGCAAGGAATAAGAAGTATTTTTGAGGAAAACATTTGCTTCCCACCATATTCTTAGAACTGCCACACACAACAAATTGATAAATACTTGGGAATCTTAACAACTAATTATTCTCATCACTCAGAGGAAATCAGATCCGCGCAGCCTGGGATGACTCTTATCTCCTCTTTGCGCAGTTGCTTGGAGATGGGTTTTGATGTCCTAATGAGACCTCTGAGTGGGGACTCTTGCGTTGCTTCTTATGGTAGCAGGCTAGAAGTTACCATCTTTCTAAGCGAGTATAGATGCGCCACTTAATTGGTTGTTGGATGACGACAAATCTACACCGCTGGTGCAACATGAACGCTTGTTAGAGCCCCAGAGACTGGAGATGGATGGCCAGTAGCTGATGTTTACATGACAGTGCTTGATACGTAGCAGGAGTAAGGGAATGGAAGTGAAAGAAGTTTAGAACATGGAAGATTAGATTTGATAGTTAGCGGAAAGGTTTGCAGTATCAGTACCGGATCCCATATCAGTATTGTTTTATTATAATATCGATATACCGTATAATATGAGATGGTGAGATACACCAACTGTCGATGTAGTAATCCTTGGCTAATGGCTTTGTTTAACTTTTCTCCTTCGTCATCGATACAGATGTTATAGTCAGGCTTTATATGTATAATTTATTAGTACATCACCAGCCAAGTATTCACATGCATTTTCTTAGGTCCACTTGCAGATTGGATTCTTATAGTATTATTTCCTCTTAGCTTAAATGGATCTCTATTAAGATTTCAAAACAGGGAGTTTAATATGTCTAGCCCAAACAAACATGGATCATCTATTTGGCGCCCAAGATTGTGTCCTCCAGGCCTCTCCTCCAAGAGTAGTTATCGTGCCAAGGTGGTCGCCTTCAATCTGACGACCTCTCAACCGCCACATTCTCTCCCTTATCTTTTTCTCTGTCCCTCTTCCACTCCGACCTCTAATAAAAGGTGGTCCATAGGCCACTACACATGGGTGATGCCTTGTGAGGGGTATGCATCGAGGGTCAAGTCCAAGTTAATCCATCAAGCATACTTTACGAAGCCATCGAAGTATCCAACAAGGTTTTTTTTTTTTTTGAGAAAAAGTGAGGCAGAGATACCACCCAGCTTTTATTGAAAGGAAGTTTTAAAATATTTACAATGAAGAAAATTTAAGAGCAGAAAGTAGAAAACTTAAGCTGCTCTAGAAGAGGAAAACAAGACGAGGAATGGAAAAGATATGGAAAAGGAAAATAGAGAAATCTAAAAACATGAGATTGGAAAATAAGATAGGTGAATAGGAGCATCCATAAAGAAGAATAATGGCTAATTTGTAGTGCAAATAAGAGATAGAACCATGGACAGCTGCTTAACCGTATCCCAAATTCTACCAAAGTCAGACAAGAGCTTGTCTGTACACAAGGAAGACCTTCATTGAAGGGTCTTTTGAGGAATGTCGTTAAACGTTTCTTCTTTCCAACCCACCAAAGCTATACCTCCATACAACATAAGAATGATCTATGGTGCAGCTTCAATGATGTTTCTTCTCCTCCAATCAAAACAAAGGTTTTCGAAAGTAGTCTGCGGAGGGAGTACTCTTAAAAATTGCATGTTTTCTTCCAGATCGTTAAGAAAAAAAAGTAGTCTCCTCTACTTGCTCCAACAAGGTACATATGTATGGGAGAGCCTTTGCAATTACAAGGGCTTCTCCAGGCGTCATGTGGCACAAACTTAATCGAACAAAGCTTTAACCATTCTAAAAGCCCTTGCACCATCTTTAATTGCCAAAAGAAAAAAGAATGAAAAGAAAAGATATCGAGAATTATTTATATTGGGTTAAACTTCAAAATTGTTGAACAAGTTGTCCAGTCTTAGAAAAGTGACTCGGATATATGATTGAGTTGATTTTATGCACCGCACTATAGAAATTTCTCTCAGAATCACTAGTCACGAAGAGAGGAGAAAAAAAAAAAAACAGAAACGAGCACAAAGTTCTTATCTTTGTCAACTAGATGCTTATGACTAGAATATTCTGGAGAACTATAATTATGGGAGCTTTTTTTCCCTTGAACAACAATCATGGGAGAATATTGGATTTGATTTCATTTAAATAGGCGTTAGCATCAGGGGTATATCAGGTTTTGACTGCTTCAGGAGCAGTGAACAGATCATGAAGAGCCCAAAGTACCAAAGAAAATGGCACTAATCAGCTTTGCATCATCAGCATGCAAGTCACGACAATGCTGATAAATTGATCGTCAGCATCGATCTCTTTAGCAACCATATGACATTGGTGGATCGTCAAACCTAATGCAGATTTCTACACTGACACAATCCAACCCACATCACATTGTCCATCACTTGGACGAGCTGCATCCATTGGACAGCTTCATTTAATAGAACAGTAAGTAAAGGTTCGATGGTACCTGCATGATTCCCCAAGTGTTGAATCTAAACTGCTAAAAGGATCTAAATTGTACAATTACAAGCAAGTTGACAGTATTGTTTACTTTTTAGAGGAAGATGCTCATTGCTGCAATGGAAGCCAGCCTTGGTCAGAAGCCTAGCAGGTAATTAAAATACTTTTCTTTGAGAAAAGGCAATTAAAATAGAGGGTTCCGCACATGCACCAAAAAAAAAACACTCCCAAAGGGAACAAGAGACAAAAAAACTTCTTAGCACGTCCACTTCGGATCTTTTAGCCGCAAAGTGGAATTGAATCTCACTCACAACCATCCAATAATGAACTGACGCCTCTTGCAGCTGGATCCCTCCTCACCATCAGAACTCTAGTTGGTATATTTAAACCAGTACTGCACCGGGATAAACACTCATAATTCGCTGATTAAAAATAAAGAGAGAATGTTCTCATTCGTAGACAATTATATTGCTATTATATTCATAGTACTTCGTCCATGAGAGTTCCCAGGGAAGTGAAGACTAGGAACACTGTTACATGGGCTACCTAGCATGGACAAGTAACAAGTGTCAAGAAAGATCAGATATCACTCGGTCGCACTTATCTTCCAAGATTTTCACAGCTTCAGTAAAGAGAACTTCTGGAGGTAAAGCACCAGCTGATTCGATAGTAACTGCACATTTAAATTCAAGTGACATACATTAAATTCACAAATTCAAGCAGCCATATTTTTTTAAAAAAAAATGATCTCAGAGAAAACCCAACAACCATCAAGGCAAAAGATTGGAAGGTAGCTCTGAGATTCAGTTTCAATAATAATTAGGAACACCAAAAACCAATAAAGACATACTAGGGCATCATTAAGCATATCTCATGATTATTTAACTTTTAATCTTTCAAGGTCTTGAACAAGAAAATCAAAATCTATGATGTAGATAACATATTAGATCACTGGATTAGTTTATCTTATATGCCTGTGTGAATTTATTGCTTCAGTACTTACAAATGAAGTGATCTTTAACACGCCTTAGTTCCACAAGTTCCTCATTCACCCCGCGAATGCATTCTCTGCAAAGTGTACAGGCTCGGGGCTTGGATACCACTGCTTTCTTCTCGCCTGCACAGGGGCCAAAAGCATCAACAAGATAAACACTAAAGACAACATAAGTACTATAATCACCAAATTGGGTAAAAAGCCATAAAGATTGTTTACATCAAAATATCAAATCATAATTGGTGGTCAGAGAATCTCATGCTCAGGCTGAAGGATTATCAAAGAAAGGAGAAACGTCAAAATGTGAGAGACTTGAAGATTACTGCCATATATAAAGCTGATCCAAACGGATGGAATAAAAATGCAATGAGTAATTAAAGTTGACATACTAGTGATAGTCCATGATTATTATGCCAGAGAACAAACTTGCCACAAACTATCTTAGGGATGATTGTGACAGCAAGGTCTTGTAAGAATGGTCGCAAGTAATTTGTGAAGATTTCTGTTTTATACTTAATGATGTAACAAAGAACCTCTGGTGCCTAATGGAACCTTGCAGTTTAAAAGATCAGAAACAGATGTACTTGATGCAAGAAAATGTTATGCACTAAGATGAAATATTATCATAATAATATCTAATATTATAGCTAGTTATTATATAATAATAATGATGATAATAATATATACTATTGTTGTAATAATATATAATATAATAATATAATTAAAAGTACATAATCATTATAATATATTTTGTATAACATATAATATTAATAAATAAATATTACTATATATAATATTATGAGAGATTATAATTATAATATTATAAAATATGTAATATATAATAACTCTAATGATATTCAAAAAATCATGAATGAAATATTTCTTCCTTATTCCAATTATAATATATAGTTATTATAAGAATTTCAGGTAGATTTTCCTAGTTATATATAATATGGTTAATATAATAATTACAATAATATTTACCCACTAAAGAATGGGCTCTTATTGTTTGATATATATATATA
>KE504649.1:154978-168180 GCA_000441515.1 Elaeis oleifera
AAAATCTCCCACCCAATCAAGGCCCCCGAGGATGGAAAACAGAGGAAAATCGGAGGAAAATGGAGGAAAAATCAATGAAAGCAAAGGGAAGACAGAAAAATTAAAACGGAGGCCTCACAAAAGGATCCAGAAACCCAGAAATCCGGCGAGGACCGGGCCGAAGAAAATGGACGGTGGCGGCGGAGAGAAGACCCAAAAATCCGGCATCCTTCTCCTTCTCAACACTGTGATCGTCACCATGGATGGCGCCCTCATCGTCGACGGCGATCGCATCCGCGTCCTCAGCCCCTCTCCAGACCTCCTCCGCGAATTCTCCCCCCTCGTCAATGACTTCTCCCCCTCACCGACGACGTCCTCGACCTCCATGCCGCTTCGTCCTCCCTGGTGTGAACCCCCCTCCAAAAAAAGCAGTCGGTTAGTTGCGGCGCCATGGCTTCCCCAAAGCCGCCGCCACCCTCACCGATCGACAGCCACAACGCTGCCCTCGCCTGCTCTCCCTCTACCGTCCTCCGTGAAAGCTCTGTCCCAGATCCCGTGAGGGGAACGGCCGCCGCTCGAGGTCTTTTGTCTGTCGAGACCAGGCCTCCGCCCAAAGAAGATCGTGATCCACTCCTCTTGGATCACCCTTGTCGGCCTCTGTTTCCTCTGCCCCTCCCCGGACCTCCTCCGCGAATTCTCCCCCCTCGCCGACGACTTCTCCCCCTCGCTGACGACGTCCTCGACCTCCATAGCCGCTTCGTCCTCCCCGATCCTCCGCTCGAGGTCTTCTTGCCTGCCGAGACTAGGCCTCCGCCCAAAGAAGATAGTGATCCACTCCTCCGGATTCTCCACTATTTCTGATCCACCATAGAGAGAGAAAGCGAGCGAGATAGAGGAGTTGAGACAGGAGGAGCAGAGGCGGTGAGGAGAGAAGGATCGAACTGAAACAATGGAACCCTAGCCCTATTTTTGTTTTTTTTTTTCACGCATGGCGAACGGAGGGACATGTATTTTATAGCCAAAGAGACCCTAAATTGCTGCCACATGGCGGACGGAGGCTTCTCCGTTGAGGGGTCTCCGTTTTTATATATATATATATTAGATGATAAACACATGGTAATTTAGAAACATAGTAACGGCATCTCATACCATACTCTCCAAGCTTGCTATTTTGGACAGTGTAATGCTTGTGTTTCCTGCATATAAACAGCTAAAAGCATAAATAGCAGCAGATTGCTCAACCAAATCAAGAGAGAACTTTCTGAAAAGGATTGCAAACATTCGCAGCTGTGCCTCCTTTATTAATTATTTGATATAAATTCTTATAGAATAAGATAATAAAATAAGATATAGTTTTATTCTCCCTCAGTGGAGAAATAAGAATATCCCACCACACAATTCCACCATCTTCTGTTACTAACAGCAAATTATGTGTAAACCAACAATAAAATAATATGTATCAAAAGCATCATACCATCAATATGGTTGTCCATTGGCTTGATGGGATATTCCTCAACCTAGATTAGTAACATCATCAAATTAGTGGGTAGAACTGGTAATATTTTATCTAATTGATAGATTATAACAGTTGTATTATGATAGAAGAGGTTAAACTTTATTGTACAATCAATGCTTTTCCGTGAAGAAAAATGAACTTATAAAAAGAGTAGGTGAGTTTAGTCCAACTTGGTGCCACAAGAACCACAAATGAGGATTTCAACTATCATGATCTTCCTGAAAGTAGACCATAGCATAGAAAGCAAATTGGTACTGCACCTATTTTCATGTTAAGCCTATAAAGCTGAACCAGACATTGAACAAGGAGAGCACATAATTCATTATTGTATAATAGTGTGGAGAAGGTTATGGTGAATTTTAGTGAAAGCTTACCAGCTGAGCATCTTCTATCATTTTTGTTTATGTGAGTTAAACCAAGCCTACAAACACCAGGCAAAGGAGGAAAAATGTGAAAACTTTTTGTTATACATACTTGCAAATCAGAAGCACAAGACATGTCAAGGGGAGACGTGACAAGTCAAAGGAACTTTGCAAGGTTTCATTCAAGCCAACCTGCTGTTCCTTTAGTTTAATGTTCAACTCCTCTGTGATCTTTGAGTAGTATGATCTATTGAAGACAAAGTACACAAAATTCACTGATCTATATGATGAAATAAAATTGAACTCTCACTCTGATCCACACCTCTTTTCTTTATTTTTACTGATAGGATGACCATTTCTTGATGAAGAAGCTCCAGTGTCTGCAATCAAGTAGAGCCAAAACAGAAGCAAGAAACAGGTTGTATCAATATGTGCTGACAAATTCACAAACCAGTTACAAATTTCACTATCCTTTTGTTCTGTATGCATCAATATGTGTCAACAAATTCACAAACCAGTTATAAATTTGACTATCCTTTTGTTCTGTTCTCTTTGCTGGGTTAGAACATAAAATGCTAGAAGCCCACAAGCACCACTCATGCTCACATCAAGAGAGTCATAGGATGAACATAAAAGAAAATTCAGTCATGCAAAGCATTAGCTAAGGAGATCCTCATTGAGGTATGAAATTTACAAGCTAAGACCAAATTTAATTCAAGTTCTCCCTCAAGCTGATCAACATATAGAACTATTACCAGATCATAGTAGTAGTCTGGGCAGGTTATGGAAAATTTAAAGTTGGATTTGTGTTGCATAAACAAACAGTCATCAGGAGAAGCAAGAGGCAGATCTGTGGAACAACAGCAGACCTCAGAAGGTGAATAGTTTCCTGAAATCCTATACAAAACTAACCAGATAAGCTGGCTATTGCCTTTATTTTTGCACTCAAGAAGCTATGTTTCAATTAAAATTCATGGTCTGCTTGGATTTATGTATTGATTTTGCAACCCGAATTAACCCAAACTTGCAATATATATATATATATGATAATTCAAAAAAGGTTCCATATTTATCTATATCATACCTACGTTGCAACACAAATATATTATATTGATGCAAAAGAATCACAATGAGGTAACTCAAATAAACAAAATTAAATATATACAAAATAATTAAATGCTGTTCTAGACAAAAAAACTGGGCTTGCCTCTGCCCAGCTCAATTAAAAGCTTGCTCTATGAGCCCAAAAATGGAGCAACTGCCTTTTAGGTGATGCCTGGCTTCAATAATAGACAATCAATTTGCAAGAGTAGTTGACAATTTGGAGTCACCGCACAAGAGGAGGGACGAGAGTGAGAGAGAGAGAGAGAGGTTAACCGAATACCAACACAACCTCAGCTCTGCCATCCCCAGGTCAATCATTGCCAAGCATGTACCATACTTCTCCAATTAAACTTGCAAGAATCTACACATGCAGTTGGGTGAATCTGTTCTGTAGAAGGGTGTCGTAAAATTTTTATGTGGCCATCAATATAGGAATACAGGTCTCATATGCAACAATACTTTATATACATGCTACATGCTTGACAACTTAAATTATATTCAAAAGAATAATACACATGCATGGTCAAAAGGGAAAAACAGGGGGGTGATGGGGAGGAGGGCATATATATGCAAATTAAGTGTACAATGGGTTGCACAAAGAATAAAGATTATTGGATTGATATGGATATCATACATAGACATGGTTAAGATTTGTGGATGCCTCAGAATAGGATAACCTGCGAAAGGGTAGAGGATTCTTTCTGCATGGATGAGAGTTTCGTCTCCTTCTCTGCTAACCCAGAGTTGATATGGGCTCTTGTCTTCACCATCTCTTCAACCTCCTCATTCAACCGCTTTGTCTCGGATCTCACTACCCTCAATATCCCGAGATATTGTTAGTAATCACAATAAACATACAGAAGAATGACAAATCAGAATCTGGTATCTATGGTATACCTCTCTGAGTGAAATGTAAAGCAAGGCACCTGCATGGTGAACTGTAATTTGACTACTAAAAATGGATGGTACTGTCAAAAGGCTAAAAGCCCTCATAGGACACATCTCAAGTACTGGAAACCATTGTTTGTAGCGAGAGAGTCACACCTGATCTTTCCAAAGCAAAAGGCAACAAGAAACTGATGCCCAAAATTTCCTTGAAAGGATGTCAATGAGCGTCGATTATGTTAACATTGCACCTTTAATACCGTTATTTTGCTGTATAACTGGCTTTTTGGAGCTCTTTAGAGAGAGAGAGAGAGAGAGAGAGAGAGACGTACCCCTTTTCCCTATTGTAACAGCTAACAGCCGTTATCTGGACAAATACAACTGGACATGGTTAACATAGGCTGTTATTTTCCATATAATGGCCACAAATTGCAACATGCAGAGCCATTGTATGGGACAAAGGCATAATTTAAAGTCTTGACTCTCCAGTAATATGCATTGTCCTCTTGCTAACAAGCACTGCAGAGGGTGCTTAAGAGAGATACTAAGAGGAAGAGAGAGATTTGGCAACTGAGCAACAAGAGATATTAAAAAGGCAAATGGAAGAGGAAAAAAGGGATTATTGGGGAAGGAGGAGAAGACCTAGCTGGAGCTCTTTTTCCAAGGTCTCAACCAAGGTCTTCTGCTTCTGCTCCTCAATGGATCTTATTGCTGCGTCCTCCTCAATCACTAAAAACCCAACCAAAAGATAATGAGACATATATAGAGAGAGAAAGAACTGAAGAATATTCATCTGATCTACCCAAAACCCATGACATGTAGAAAAGAAGAGAGTAGAAGGAATCACCATGCATCTGAGAACGCAAGCTTTTCATGTTCTCCAAGTACATCTCCATCTCCACACCTCTCTCACGCCTCAATCTCCCTTTGATTCATGGCTGTCTTAGAGATCAAAGGATCTGAAAGAGAAACTTTATAGATAAAACACAACCATCAGAAGAAATAAAATCAATGCCCAAAATGTAACTAATGATCTGAGTGGTAGAAGAAAAGAACAGCTCAGGCAAAGCTCATGCCACAGACTCCTCTAGTCATGAGCCCTGCAGGCATGTAAGCCTGTGATAATGGATGCTCATTTAATTTTCTCACATAATGCTAACGGGCATGATTGCTTGCTTCTCGTGCAGTGAAAGAATATCCATAAATGTTTGACAGGAAAGAAGACTTGTTGACTGAGACTTATCATAAGGCAACAATGAGGTTGACTAGGCTTTGATTGGAGACCTCCATAACTTATCATTTTTTTGAGAATATATAACCTCTGTAGCTTCAATGTTTAGAATACATAATTCGATAGAGGCTGCATTTGTTGATAATTATAAAATGCAAAAGATTAAAGTTAGAGCATACCAAAACATAATAATGATCGACAATGCAATTGCACAAATAGCAGATGATCACTAAAAGTATAGACAGCATGATATTAAACCGCATTAGCACACATGGAACAGAGAAGCTAGGTTTATTCATGTAAACCTGTTTCTTGGTAAGAAATGAATTGAAATCATGAGGAACATATACCATAAAGAAGGTGAATACAGTGAAAATGGCTTGACAAAAAGAAGAAAAAGTGAAGTTGCAAAAGGATCCAACAATCTAAGACCACCAATAACAAACTGATCTTCACAGTGGAATGTGTAAAAAACAAACCTTCAGCAAATTTAGTCCCTAAAAAACAAACTTTCAGCAAAAAATACTAACATCAGTGATGACACTAGATCAACCATCAAAGCAATACAGCAAAACTTCAAACCAGCGTACACCTCAGACAACCCCCCCCCCCCCAAACCCACCCCACAAAAAAAAAAGAAAAGAAAAAAAGACACTTCCGAAACTAAATCTTGAAAGTTAAATCATGTCATCTGTTGTCTGTAGAAAACCCTGATAACGGATCATGCAAAAGCAATAAAAAATAATGGAAAACACTAATTACGGTTCAAGAAAACCCTCAATAAACCCTCTTCGGAAACTAAGACAGATATCTTTGGTGTCAAAAAATTCTCTGAAAAAAACACTTAGATCTCTCAAAAGAGATCATGGATCACCTACGATCCACTTTTGCCACAGGTTCGATACCGTTCCACGGCTTGGCGACTCCTAATTTGAAGACTGGACTTGGAAGATCAGAAGTACCATTCAAAACATACCTGGCATCCAAACCTTATTTCTTCATTAAAACTCTGATCCAGAGAAATAAAAAGACATTGAAATCCTAAGTCGAAAACCTAAATTTTCTCAGGGGAGATTTCTAAGTACGATCTCGAGAAACATAAACAAGGATCGAAGCCGAAGAACAGATTTCTTTAGAAGCACCAAGAAACAAGGATGGAAGCCGAAGAACAGAATTTCTTAAGAAGCACCAAGAACGATCGAGGAACAAAACAACAGAGGAGGCCAAGAACTCATACCTCAAGAAAAAGCAACAGGAACGATCAGAAAGAGAGAACCAAGAACTCATACCTCGAGAAAAAGGAACGATCAAGAAAAAGGTGAATGCCAAGAACTCATATCGGACGAAGGAGCACCAAGAACGATCCAGAAAGAAAAGAAAGCCCAGAATACCTTTGACCCAGAGAAAAGATGAGGAGCTTCCTATGCGTATCTTCTTCTCCGGCGATGATCGTGAATGAAGAGCGTGGCAGCTCGCGGGGACGGTCTGAGGGAAGAAAGAAATAAACCCACTCTGTCGAACGGAAGAAAGAAAGAACCCACCCGTTCGACAGAGAGCGGGAAGGACGGAGATGCTCACTCGACGCAAAAGAGAAGGGCGGGAAGGTGGGAGTGGGACCGCAGGTATCGAAGGCGGAACGGTAAGCGATATTCATGGGCTACGACGGGATACTATATGAGTCGGATAGAAGAAGGTTGCATCGCATGGATCGGACGCTCTAAACGGTGTGAGTCGTATAAAATACATGTAATTATGTGTAACTGTTGGATATGACCATATCTCAAAATAATATAATAATGAGTAGTTAGTATAAAATTGGACAAGTACGCATTTGCCAATTGGAGACCCGGCAACCATGAATCCATCAACCTGCATAAATGTTATGACGCTATCAAGCTTACAAAATAGTAAGCCTAATGAACCGTCATGTTGGATGTGTTGGAGTAAATTGATCGATCTTCATAAATCGATCGATCTTCGACATACATCGATCGATATCCGACTCTGATCCATCAAATAAATAGACAATCCTGGGAGTGACTACCGACCATATATCGGTTGAACAGGCCGACACTATTTTCGACCGACCGATCGAACCCCTTTACCGACTTGGTATCGATAAGCAACCGATATTCGGACTCTACAGACAACGGATTACGACCGTCGGTATCTCAAATCTGTTAACCGACAGTCAACCCCGATATTTAGTCAGTCGATTTATTCAAGTATAGTATAATCGCCTCAGACAGTTATCCTATAAATATCACGACGTAATCCTCGGGGATTGACAACCCATAACGGAATTACAGCTTAATGATTCTATGCCACCAAATGCGGGATCATACCTAACGGTTGCAACCATTTTTCTCTATACAAAGAGAGGTAAAGCAACAGTAGGGGTAAGCCAATTTTTATACGCTGAGCTCTGTCTCCATTCTCATACTACCGTTGCCCAATCTCCCTTTCTAACTTAGGCATCGGAGGGTCCCCACCGGAGACAACTCTGGTCAGTGCGGACTTTATTTGCAGGTGCATGTTCCCGACGAACAGACGACGAGGGGATTGGCAGCAACAGATTGGCGCGCCAAGTAGGGGAAGATAGTGGCAAGAAGGAAACTCGCAATGACGAGAACGAGAACTCAACGATCAACGATAACCAGATCGGCGAGACACTCTTTCTGTCGAAAAGAGGTCTCTCTCCTGCCTCTGGTAGTAGAGCCCAGTTCTCCACGTCCCGTGATTACCACAGACACGCAGATTGCTGCGATCGTGCAACAAATGAACATTCTTGCGGAGGCAGTCAAAAGCCTTCAACAACAGCAAACCCAGCCACCACAACCACCGACGGAGCAACCGGTGGCGCATTCAGCGCCTTCCAGGCATAGCCACCATCATCCGTGATGATCTTCGTCTCCTCCACCAGAGCGGCAATCTCGGCTCTCTCAATGGGATGAGCAGCGGCACTCGCGACACTCTCAACATGCCACCCACCATTCACGGCACCCCTCTCCTTCCCAGTTAGATCGAGCAAGGAAGAGAAAGCGATCGCGAACACTATCTGCCTCTCCCTCTAATTCATCGGGAGGATCAATTCCTGGAGTCTCCCACCACTGGCGACTTGAAGACTACGAATGTAAGTTTGAAAAATCGACCGCCGACTCGTCCAGCTCCAGACGGACAGTCAGAAATCATCAAATGACTTCGATTTTCATACCGCCCAGCCTCTCTGCCGACTTATTTTGAACAAACCGATCCCGACTCGGTTCAAAATACCGCATGTGAAGCCTTATGATGGTTTCACCGACCCAATCGATCATCTCGAGAGCTACAAGGCTCTCATGACAATCCAGGAAGCAACCGATGCCCTCCTGTGCATCAACTTTCCGACTACACTTCAGAAAGCTGCTTGGGTCTGATGCTCTAGGCTTCAGTCGGAAAGTATTCACTCCTTCAAACAGCTGGAGCATTCCTTCGTGGTCCATTTCAGCACCAGCCAGAGACCGCCACGAACCTCAGATAGTTCTTTTCGATCAAACAAGGAGAGATCGAAACACTATGAGATTTCATGGCCCGATTCAACGCGGCCACGCTTGAGGTCAGGGACCTCAACGAAGACATGACCATATCGGCCATGAAAAAAGGTCTGAGGGGTCCCGATTCATGTACTCACTGGATAAAACTCTTCCTCAGACGTATGCTGAACTCTTAGAATGCGCGTACAAATACATGCGCATGGACGAAGGAGCTTCTTACCGACGTCAGATAGAAACGAAGGTTAGAAGAAAAAGCAGAAGAAGAGTGGGGCTCCGGTCGAAACAAGTAGGCCCCCATCCAATAAGCGAGCCTCACCCTGACGACGGAGTCCGAGGCCGATACATAATAGGTATAATTTCTATACCCCTCTGCTCCTCGTGCACACATCTTCATGGAGATCGAAGGGGCAGAATATCTACGACACCCTCCACCGATGAAAGCGATGAACCATGACCGAAGGAAGTATTATCGGTTTCATCGAGACTACGGCCACGACATCGAATAATGCATCCAGCTCAAGGATGAAATAGAAGTCCTGATATGATGTGGCTACCTCGAAAAATATAAGAGGGAGCCGCCGACTCAACCCCTCCCGATCGACGACCCCAAACGACTGAGAAAGCTGTGAATAACCAACCGACCACAGAAGTCATCAACATGATCACCAGACGGCTGGATCGGGGGGCAACTTTCGACGAGGAATCAACGAAGCGACCAAAACTCTATGATGTAATAACTTTCTCGGAGAAAGATGCTCGGAGAATTCAAACTCCCACGATGACACCATTGTTGTTTTAGCAACAATAGCAAATTATGATGTAAAAAAGATACTTATTGATAATGGAAGCTCAACTGACGTTATGTTTTACTCGACCTTCTTCCGAATGAAATTGTCGATTGACCAACTCAGAAAAATCTCGACACCATTAGTCAACTTCATTGGAGATGCAGTCACAGTGGAAAGAGAAATCATCCTCCTCCTAACTGTTGGGATTGAACCACAACAAAGCACCATCTTCATAACCTTTACGATCGTCCGAGTATCCTCAGCCTACAACGCCATACTCGAAAGATTCGGACTAAATATCCTGAGAGCGATAGTCTCGACATACCACCTGTTGGTCTGATTTTCGATCAAAAATGGCGTCGAAGAAATACGCGGAGATCAACAACTTATCTGACGCTGTTTCACAATCTCCGCCCAGAACAATAAACCTGAGGACTCCAAGCTGGCCGACAAATTAGATCAAAGGAAGAACCAGGAAAGGGTGAGCCAACCGAACAATTGACTTCCATCCCGATAACAGAAAATCTCGAGCAAACGATCCGAATCGGGTCACAATTGTCCGACTCGGAGCGACAACAACTAATCAAATTGCTCAAAGTCAACGCCGACGTCTTTGCTTGGTCGACCAGGGACATGCTCGGTATTCCTCCGAAAATAATGACTCATCAGCTCAACATCAATCCAAATGTCAAGCCTGTGAGACAGAAAAAGCGATCTTTTACTCCAGAAAGATAAAAAGCCATCGACGAGGAAGTTGACAAACTACTCGCAGCGGGCTTCATCAGAGAAGCCACATATCCAAACTGGCTCACCAATGTAGTCATGGTGAAAAAGACCAATGAAAAATGGAGGATTTGTATCGACTACATTGATCTGAATCGAGTCTGTCTGAAAGACTTTGAAGATTTTGTTGACGAGTCGTTGATAGGTGGCTCCGACATTTTTCAGATCGAAAAGCATTACTTTATAGCAGTATAAGCCTTTGTCGGTTATAAAAGTCGTGTGTTCCTCATCCTCTGGTGCCATGTGGATTTGATTATATCCAGCAAAGACATCCATGAAGCTCAGTAGTCGATGACTTGATGTTGCGTCTACCAGCTGGTCGATCTTTGATAGTGGAAAGCTGTCTTTCGGACAGGTGGCTGTTAATCACAAGGTCGGAGGTTTGAGCCCTCCTTCTAGCGCCCAATGTTGCGGTTATGGGTCAAGGGGTCGGATCTCCGCATACGTGAGGTATTGTTCGCTTTGGCTCACGACCATCTTTGGACTTCAGTGGGCCTTAAGCTTCAGTGGGCCTTGGTCATTTAGAGTCTCATGGTTTTGCCCTTTAAAAGGCACCTCATGTGGGAGAGAAGATTCTAATTTATATAAGCCATACTCTCTCTTGACTCTAACCAATGTGGGACTAAAGAAGCCCTCTCTACACCACAACACAGCCTCCCAATCAAGAGGGAGTATGTGTGGATAGGAGGCTTCCCACAGACGGTGCCAATGTTGCGATTATGGGTCAAGGGGTCGGATCTCCGCATACGTGAGGCATTGTCCGCTTTGGCTCACGATCATTTTTGGGCTTCAGTAGGCCTTGGCTTCAATGGGCCTTGGTTATTTAGAGCCTCACGATTTTGTCCTTTAAAAGGCGCTTCACATGGGAGAGAAGATTCTAATCTATATAAGCCATACTCTCTCTTGATTCTAATTGATGTGAGACTAAAGAAGTCCTCTCTACACGACAACGGGGTATTCTTAACAAACCAGTTTCTTGCACAACGCATTGATGATATTTCACAGTATATGATTTAGAGAGGTACCCAAAGCTAGTCATGTTGAATAAAATACAATAATGTCCATGGTGTCATGAATGAGAAGAAAATGAATTATGGAGGAGCATATGCTGGGTCGGGTCAGGTCATGCCTAGATCTAATTCATCGGACTTAGTTTCAACTAATGCAATAAAAATACCATGCCTACGCAGAGCATCCAGCAAGATAGATGGCGCAAGGGTTTAAACCTTGGGCAAGAAATGCCTCCATACATCATGCAAGTACCACCTTCAATCTTCAGCGCATAGTTAACCATGCCATCATTGACACGGTGTTCGTTGTTGATATTTGTTAAAGAACAAAAACTCTCTAGTACGTGCACCAAGAAAGTCATATGGAGTCAGTTTTCTTCTTTGCCATGTCTCACATTTTGACGTGGAACCCAAAAGTCATATTAGGATAGGATTCCTCTTCCCAACGGAGTTTGTAAGTCTCGTAATTTGAAAAATAAAAAAATCAAAATACATGCATAAAGAGCTGAGAACCACTCATATGTCCGCATCCCCTCTTCTTTTTGTCAAGCCTCTTTTCATCTGTAAAACTTTTCTTCTCTATTTGTCTTGTTGGATTGTTCATTCAAATGAAAATGGTAGGATTATTTTTAGAATTGCAAAGTTTCGTGTTCCTTTTCAAATATAAAATTTGAAGATATATGATATGAAATCTAAGATTAATACATATTAAACGGATTGCTGATACATACTTTAATTTCTTTAATACATATTCAATAACATCCCAATGCATATTTTTATATAAATTGATATATAATTTTATAATATGATATTCACTAATATATAGTATATAACCCAATGATACACACATCATATATTAGTCATCCAACAACTCAATATACATCTCCAAACAAAATTGATATATAATATTTAAATAATATATTCAGTAATATACAGTACATAATTAAGTGATACATATTTGTTAACTTTTTAATAAATAATATAAATTTTATTGATACAATAATCCAATAAACATATTTGAGTAAATTTATACATAACTTTTATAATACGATGTTCACCAATATATGATTTATAGCTAGGTGATGCGGATCTATTAAATTAGTAATCCAATAGTTTAATAAATATCTCAAAGAAGAGGAAAAAAACTTCATGAATGGATGGAGAGACACATGGCCAGGAAGAAGTGAGTATATGGATGGACGGACAGTGGTGTGTATAATATTTTTTTTTAATTTTTTTAAACTCCATCAGCAAGTGATGCCTCATTCTGACGCGGCCCTTGGTTTTCATATTAAGATACATGTTATAGAAGCTGTGGCAAAAAAAAAAGGAAGCCAATTTTGTACGATTTTCTTGATGCGCACACCAAAGGACTTTTATTCCCTGTTAAAAATCACATGCCATCAGAAAACGACACAAATTTATATGTATCAATCATGCTAAGCAGATGGAGACAGATCATCAGACTTTTGATTTTTGTACCCGTCACATGATTTTGATTCACATTTATGCACCTCCTGGAGAGTATCCATGACTCCGCAGCTTGCAATTCAATGTATAACAGAAACAGTAAAGAATTGCTCCTACCAAATGCTCATTTGATCTTGCCAAACCCTTATACATAAATCAGTTGCTCGGTACTGGTCATTAAGCAATCCTTCTGATATGGATTTTGTCCATTTTAAGACACATTTGATTCACCAAAAAAAAATTCTTCTTAGAAAATAACTTCTTCAAAAATAATTTTTAAAAATATAATTATGATATATATTTGATTGATCGTGGAATATGATTTTGACATGTTTGATTGATCGTAAAAAAATGATTTATTATAGAATAACTTATATTTGGTTGAGCATCTATTTTTCTCAAAAAATTGTGTAAAATACCTATTGTACATCTAATAGATATAAAACGATACATTTTTGCTCCTAAATTTATATAAATATTAATATTATATTTATATTAATATAAATATAATATTAATATATTATAATATAACATAAGATCA
>KE504649.1:175448-188578 GCA_000441515.1 Elaeis oleifera
CCAGACTTCCCGGGCGCCGACCGCGCCCTGGAGTCGTCACCCGACAGCAAAGGCCCGACCTGCAGTCGGCCGGTCCCCACTCTGCTGCCGGACAACCGGCGTGGGCTGCAGTCCCATCATGGACGCGCCGCACGCCGTACGGCCGTCAGGAGGGCCTTGCCCTGCCAGGGACCCCCGGCATTTGTCCTGCCAAGGACGCCAATTAATTCTTGGGATCTGTCACCTCATCGACGGCGTGGCAACCTCCGGCGACGTGACAGCCCAGGGCGGCTTGACAACTCTACAGTTGTCAACATCACTGACGGCGGAACCATACTGCCTCCAACTATAAAAGGGGTAAGGCAACAGTAATCCCGCAAGACAGGGCAAGGCTGGGTAAGCACCCTGAAGCCCTCTGGTTCTCTCCTTTACACTGTTGCCCGTTCTCCTCTCTGACTTGACCGTCGGAGGGTCCCCGCCGGAGCTACCTCCGGTCCGTGTGGGCTTTCCCGTGCAGGTGCTCGCTCCCGGCGACCAGGCGTGATCGACGAGGGGATTGGCCGCAACAAATAGGAAATTAGATCAAATGTCAGCAAGACTTACAGCAAGGTAGTTTGCTCTCCCCAACTTTGTTTATATTGGTCATTGATATTTTTTCTGAAATTCCAAAACAAGCAAGATCCATCAGTCTTGCTGAAGGATCACTGGTGTTTATAATAGACTTCTATTCTATATATGGCAGAGGAAAAGTATTTTAGCTATTTTTTTGGTAGAAGTATTTAGCTATTGAAGCTATTCTTCTAGCATTCAAGAAAGCACCTGATCCCAAAATTTCAAAAAGTATGATTCTCTACTTGGACATATAGGATAACCCAGCGGCAGAGTTTGCTACAACCTTGAATTGTAAGAAGGGGTCTCTATTTATCACGGCCTTCTCCCTACATGATAGAAAGTTGCCTATTCATTGTTGGAGGCCTTTTCTTGAGAGGATCAACTTTGGACTAGCCACAAAGAAAGGTAAATTTCTTTTCGGGAGGTAGAGTCGCACTAATTGATTCAATTTCTCTCGGCACTCCCTTCCTATCTGGTATCAATATTTTAGCCTCCCAGATGAGTGGTTAATAAACTTGACCAGACAAAAAGAGCCTTTCTTTGAAAAGGTAAAAAGAGCGTCAGCGGATCTCATTGTCTTGTTAGTTGAGATATGATTTATTAATCCAAGAAAAATGGGAGTCTTATAACCAAAAACATTAGAGATATTGTTGCGGCCAATCTTCTGTTGCATTCGTTACCGAAAATATCTGTAAAAAAATTCGCACTGACCGAAATTGTATTCGACAGGGACCCTCCAATGCCTAAGTTAGTGGGGAGTGGTGAACAGCAGATTAAAATTTTTAGAGAGGCAAAATATCAGTCCAAAAGTCTCTTACTTAATGCTCTTCATTTACCTTTTTTTATAGACAAATTATTGATAACTGTTTGTAATGGTTAGATACGTGGATCCCATTTATTTCGACACTATGTGATCGTGGGATGGACGGTTATGCCTACCACTGATCATGTTGTGGCTATTATGTGCTTTTTACGTCGGCGATTTCTGATATACCGACTCTATGTCGGCAGTCATAGAAGTCCGAATGACCATCGGTTGGCAATTCTGATATGCCGATAGTCATCGGTCTAGAATGTGTCGATTTGTATGTCGATAATTATGGAAGTCCGAATGACTATCGGTCGACAACTCTGATATATCGATAGTCATCGATCTGAAGTCAATTAAGTCACCACAATCGATGTTTGCTAGGGAGTTGAGAATAGCCGACTGTGAGTCGGCCAACCGATTGATAGTCGGTGGTTTGTGCTTATCAGACCGATTGAAAGTCGGAATCGAAGGAGTCAGCTGAATTACCCTAACAGTTGCCCCCCACTCCTAAGTCCAAGGTAGCCTAACATGTGGATTGGTATGTGATCTGACACGTTGGATGAAGAGAGTCATCACGTGTTATCTCGAGCCCCGATTCAACTGTAGATATTAATGATTTTTTCGAAAAATGAAGTCGCCAGCCGTTTTGTCGTTTCGATAGCCATAAGACTATCATTGGGGTATCGGTTCGAGAAGATAGTCTAGCATCCGGAGAATCCGATCGATTTGATTCTGACTAATCAATTTCGGCCACGTGTCCAGATGTCATTAGCTCTGAGTCGTTCCCACGGATAGTGGTGATGTGGCGTGATCTGAAGATGGGTGCATTGAACCATCCGATCGATGGTCAATTCTGATGTAGCCACGTATCGAAATCTGGAGCAGTCTTGATTTGAACAGCTTCATCCTGATCATTGAAGGGTTCTATATATATAATATCATTTTCGTTTGGATCTATTGTTTCTGCGTTTGTCATTTTCTCTTGCAACAGAGGGCTCCGTCTCGGATGCTGAGAGCTTCAGGATTTTTCGAGGTCTTCCTTGTGTTCTTCACGTCATTTCCTAACTCCAGGTTGAGTTTTCATTCCTCTTCTTTCTAGGTTTTTCTCTGTCATCTACCATTTTCAATGGCAAGTAGGGGTAGGAAAGGGAAGATTTCAACTTCTCGAGATAGTCGATCGAAAAATTTGATTGATGATTCTCTTTCGGATTCGAAAATGAAAGTTTCTTCCTTGTCTGAATCCAATGTTGATCGGCTTCGAGAATAATATCGTATCTCGAAGTAATTTCAGCTTTTTGCCCCTGGTCTGGATGGTTGGATGAACTCTCCTCCTCTGGATCATGTTGCATTTTATGTAGAGGACCTTCAAGCCGGTCTTCGCTTCTCGATTTCGAAGTTTGTTCGGAATCTCCTTGATTACTATCGTCTTTACCCTGCTCAATTAGCCCCAAACTCTATTCGGCTAATTATCAATTTTGCTTTATTGTATCGTCTGATCTCGACCAACTCTCATTTTTTTTTTTCGAGCCTTCTTCATCCTTCATCCCCATCTGAAAGCTAAGGGGTGATAGTTCTTTAACCCGAAGAAGGGTTTGTCTTTTATTTCCGATCTTCCATCATCTATTCATGGATATAAGAATCAATTTTCTTGTCTCTTCCCCTTCTTCTTGGGGCTTCCCTTCATCCTGGAGCGATCCGAGAACCAGCCCCAACGAATGTAGTCGGGTCGATATCACTGATCGAAAAAATTTTCTCCGACTAAAGGATACGGAAGTCCCAATACAGCGAGAGCTAATGACGGAGCAAGCTCTCTATGACACCGGACTTATTTCGGTGACTTCATTAGGTATAGCATAGTCGGTCATTTTATTTTTATTTATTTTAAACTTTGTAATTAAACTTTATTTCTAATTGTAGCTATACGCCCGACAGCACGAGTCTCAGCTACCGACGTTCGCCAATATGCTCTACTAAGAAGAGAGCAGCGACTGGCACCGAACCATCTCAAACGACAAAGAAGAGTCGGGTTGATTCGAAATCGGTATCGATGAGAGAGCCTGACATTCGATCGACGGTGGCTCCCAACACTGAGCCGGTCATTGCGTTGTCAGCTCCGACAATGCTTCCTCCTGTCGAAGTGCCGTTGGTTGGAGTAGAGACGGCGAGAGATGATGATGCCGTGACAATCATGCCAGTTGTAGTGGTCGAGACAATGCTGATGTTGGTTTCGTCAATGGAGATTCAGGCCGAGTCGCTAATATAGCGGTCGAACCAGAACCATCTGCTATCGCACAGATCATTCCTCCAGTGCCTTTGGCTGAGCCTTCGGCTAGGCCGATGCGGTCTCAAGCACTATCAAGCTCCGACTTCATGGTGGCTTCGAGCGAATGACCGTCGACTGGAGAACAAGGAAAGGCACCGGCCATCTCTGCCGACGATGGATCGTCGATGGATCTTCCCAAGCTCTTCGACATCCGAATTTCTATCGATGAGTTGGCCTTGGCCACTCCGATGTTGGCCAAGCGGCTCATCGAGGCTGCTCTTCTCCCGACTGATAGGAAGAATAAGAAAGATCGGATCGTGTTCGAGATGTTTTCCTCCTTCTACCCGATGATTCTCGACATAAGTTGATGATATTTCTCTTTTGTTATCTGACTTTTTTTTTAGTTGGTATATGACATGCATGCTCTGGAGAGTGGATATCGAAAATTGCCGACCTTCATCGAGCATGGTCGAACAAGACGGCTGCCGCAAATGTCGAGAAAATTACTGCCATCGAACAGCTCCAGGTGGCAATCGAGTGAGAGAAGGCAACAGCAGAGCGGGAGAAGGAGCTTCTGGAGGAGATCTCTTGCACAAAGGCTGAACTAGAGTCAACCAGAGCCGAATTGGGGTCGGCTCAACAGAACATCCAGTCTCTAGAGTCTCGGATTAAGAGCAAAAAGTACTCAATCAGTCAGCTCTGGAGGGAAAGAGACGGTTGCATTGAGGAACTTGAAACAGAGCACGGGAGGCATCGGGTCATTGAGGAGAAGTTGGCACTAGCCGATGCAGAGTCGGCTTCCGCAAAGGAGGAAGCTCGGTCGGCAAAAGATGCTTTGAGTCAGGCCATGGAGGACTTCAGAGAATCATAAGACTTCAAAAATGAAATCCTCGAGAGTGAGTACGTCTCTTACTGCGTCGGATTTGAAGACGACAGAGATGCAGTCCAAAGACTATACTCAGACTTGGACCTGACCAGCATTGTTGCCTCTGATTCGGGAGAAGAGACTATCAAAGAATTATGCCAATTGAAGGAGATGCACCGGCTGCATCAGGATCTGCTCCAATCATCGAAGCTGTATCGGAGCCAGCTGAAGAAGAAGCCAACTGGTGACCGATGTAATATCTTTTTTTGTAATCGGACTATTGTCCAATTTTTAATCTTTTTCCCAATGAATGAAAAGAATTCTTTCATACTTCAACTCTTTCCAAATATGAAATCCCTTCTCAATCTTATTGTGTTATCGACCTTGTTGAATATCAATTGGATTATCGATTATCAATTGACGTGTTGAATATCGATCAATAGTCGTAATAAAGTTTGTCTGCTAATCGAGTGTCAGCCGACTTAGCTTTTAGATAAATTTTTTTAGCTATTCGATAGACGGTGGCAAGCTAAATATCTTTCGACTAATCAGAGTCAAGTCGGTATACTTCCTACTCGATTGAAGTCTGAGTCGGCATAACATTTTGCTCAGCTAAAGCCAAATCGACATGAGTAGTCATTCGACTTAAGTCAATTTTATAGTAAAAATCGAGATATAGTCGGTACAAGCTGACCGATTATCCATCAGTCTAATGCCATTTTGTAGATAACTAAAGTTTCATTCCGAATATATCGTACATGTGAATAATTTTATTGATAATATATCTTCAAATTATCGATATTTAAGTTCAAGGAATAGTCGCTCCATCGAGAGTTTCTAGTCAATATGCACCCGAACGAAGTGTTTCGGTCATCTCATAATGTCCTTCCCAGTTTGAAGATATTTTTTTTGATCTAGAGGCTTTGAAACTTCTGCCTTTCTTAAGACCAGATCTCCTGGACAGAAGACCTTCAGTTTGACCTTTGCATTATAATACTAGGCTACTCTCTGTCGATATGCTGCCATCCGAACTTGAGTTTGCTGTTGAACTTCTGAAAGTAAGTCTAAATCAGCTCTCCGACATTCAGAATTGCTCGGCTCATTGTATTGTTCGACTCTTACTGATTGTAATCTGATCTCGAGTGAGATTATCACCTCTATTCCGTAGGCTAAGTTGGATGACGATTCTCCTGTCGGTATGCGAAGAGTTGTCCGATATGCTCATAAGATCGGATATAATTCTTCTATCCAGAGATTTTTAGCTTCATTCAATCTGATCTTGAGACCATGTAGAATTGTTCGGTTTGTCACCTCTACTTCATCGTTAGATTGTAGGTGGCCAACTGAGGTGAGCTTGTGCGTAATATGTAGTTTCGCACAAAATTTTTTGAAATTTTGATTATCAAATTATCGACTATTGTCAGTGATAATGGTGTGTGGTAGATCAAATCTGCATATGATCGATTTCTGAATGAAGCCTTCCATCTTACTTTCAGTGATTTGTGTCAAGAGTTCAGCTTTCATCCATTTGGTGAAGTAATCAATGGCAATCACTATAAATTTTCTCTGATCAGATGCCAGAGGGAAGGGATCAAGTATGTCAATTCTCCACTGCACAAAAGACCATAGTGCAATAATTGATGTCAGCTGGCTAACCGGTTGATGCTATATGTTAGCATAGTTCTAATATGGTTCACATCTTCGGACAAGTTCAGTTGCATCTTTCTTCATGGTGAGCCAATAATATCTTTATCGCAAAATTTTATAAGCCAATGATTTGCCTCCCAAGTGATTTTCATAAATTCTTTCGTGAATCTCTCGAAATACATAGTCGGCATCTGTTGGTCTCAAACACTTTAGTAAGAGAAGAGAGAATGACATCTTATATAGTTGTCCATTCATTAAAACATATTGTAAGGCCATCCATCTTAGTCGTTTGGCCTCTAAAGGATCTGCAAGTAGAGTTCCATCAATCAAATATTAGATGATCGGGTCCATCCAATTTAGTTCATCATTGATTTGTGGCACTTCTTTGACTTTGTGGATACTCGATTGTTCAAGATATTCGATGAACGTCCAATCAAGCAAGCTGAATGAAGTAGTTGCGAGTCGAGAAAGTGTATCAGCTCGAGCATTCTATGCTCTTGGGATGTGATAGATCTCAAAATATTTCAAGATCGATATAAGATCTTTCACTTTCTGAAGGTACTTCATCATAGTAGGATCTCAGGCTTCAAACTCGTCCTTGATCTATCCGGTGATCAGTTGTGAGTCGGTGAACACCATCAAGTTGTTAACATCAAGTTCTTTGATAATTTTCAAGCCGACTAAAAGAGCTTCATACTTGGTTTGGTTATTTGAGACTTTAAAATTAAATCGAAGGGCATACTTAGTCACGATCCCTTTGAAATTGGTGACGATGAAGCTGACTCCACTGTCTTATGCGTTGGATGCTTCATCAATATGTAGCAACCACATCGATGTTAAGTCGACCTGAGCAGTTTCAATTCGCTCCAATTTGCCGTCAAGTTCATCTTCAGAATTATCATCGAACACAGTGCACTCGGTGACAAAGTCAGCCAGCCAAAATTTATGTCTTCATTGACGGTCGTGGACGATATTGAATATCAAACTCACTGAATTTTATTACCCAATTTATCATTCGATTAGAAGTATCAGATCGGTATAGAATTACTTTCAGTGGCTGATCTATCAAAACAACAATTGGATGAGCCTAAAAGTACGATCGAAGTCGTTGTGATGATATGATTAGAGCTTAGATTATCTTTTTCACTTTTGTGTATCATACTTTAGCATTGTGAAGTATTTTACTGATGTAATAAATCGACCGTTGAATTCGATTTTCATCCTCCTAAACAAGTACCGAACTAACTACCTCTACCGAGATCGTCAGATAGAGATATAATGTCTCTCCCACTTTTGATTTTGTGAGTGATGGTGGAGATGTCAAATAATTTTTCAAATCTTCGAAGGACTGTCGGCACTCATCTAACCATGAAAGATATTTTGCTTGTCGCAAGGTCTTGAAGAATGGTAGATATCTCTCTGCCGACCTTGAGATGAATCGGCTGAGTACGACGATCCTTCCATTGAGTTGTTTTATCTCTTTCTTAGAATTCGAATGCTTCATATTAATAATAGTCTTTATTTCTCGGATTAGCTTCAATTTTTCATTACGACATGAGAAATCTAAAAAATTTCTGACAGTTACTCCGAATGCACACTTAGTCGGATTCAATTTATTGATGTCGTCGAAGAGTGTCGAAGGCTTCTTCCAAATTTTGAATGTGATTAGAAGTTTTGAAATTTTCACCAGCACATCATCAACATAGACTTCCATATTACGTCCAATTTAAATCTTGAACAGTCTGTTGACTAGCCATTGATAAGTAGCTCCAGCATTCTTTAAACTGAATAGCATTGTCTTGTAGCAGTAGATGCCTTTATCGATTATGAAGATGGAATGCTCCTCATCTTCGGATGCCATCCGAATTTGATTGTAGCCACGAAGACATCCATAAAACTCATAAGTCGGTGTCTCAAAGTCGCATCAACTAGTTGGTTAATTTTTGATAAGAAACACTATCTTTCAGACAAGCTTCATTTAAATTGATATAGTCGATGCAGATACTCTATTTTCTATTGGCTTTTTTCACCATCACTACATTAGCGAGCCAATCGGAACAATTAGCTTCTCTGACGAAGTCAGTCGCGAGGAGCTTGTCAACTTCTTCGTCGATGACCTTTTGCCTTTCAGGAGCAAAGACCTTTTCTTCTACCTCACCAGCCTAACTTTAGAATTAATGTTCAGCCGACGAGTTATTACTTTCGAAGGAATCTCTGGCATATCGATCGTCGATCAAGCAAAATATCAGCATTTGCTCTTAGCAAATTCACCAGTTGTCTTCGCTTCAGATCAGACAATTGCGATCCAATTTGGATCATCTTTTCAGGATCATCTTCTCTTAACGGGATAGAAATCAGTTGTTCGACTGGTTCACCCTTTCTTTATTTTTCTCTAATCTAATTTATCAACCGATAAAGAGTCTTCAGGTTGATTGTTCTTTGCAGAGACCATAAAGCAGCGTCTGGTAAGTTGTTAATCTCCGCGTATTTCTCCAACTTTATTCTTGTCGGAGATCGGACTAATAGATGATATGTTGATACTACCACTCTCAAGGCATTGAGTCCTGATCGTCCAAGTATGATATTATAAGCCGAAAGAATTCGGATAACCATGAATATTAAGAAAACGGTACTTTATCGCAGATCTATTCCTGCAGTTAGTGGGAGAGTAATTTCTCCTTCTACTGTAACTGCATCTCCAGTAAAATCAGTTAATAGCATTGAGACTCTTCTGAGTCAGTCAGTCGATAGTCGCAGTCGGAAGAAAGTTAAGTAAAAAAAATATCAATCGAACTTTCATTATCAACTAAGATTCTTTTTACATCATAATTTGCTATCGTCGTTGAGATGATGACAGCATCATCATGAGGAGTCTGAATTTTTAAACATCATTTCTCGAAAAAGAGATTAAATTATCAAGTCGTCGCTTCTTTATCGACTCTTCTTCGAAAGTTGCCCTCCAATCCTTCGATCGTCCAGAAATCATGTTGATCACTCCCGTCGTTGGCCGATTGTTGATCGTTTTCTCAGATTGCGGCTGAAACTATTGGTTGATAGGAGGTTGAGTCAGACAGTCTCGTCGAAATCTTTCGAGATAGCCTCGTCGAATCAAGACCTCTATCTCATCCCTAAGCTAAATGCATTGTTCGGTATTGTGACCGTGATCACAATGAAACCAATAATACTTCTTGCTGCGGCTCTTCGATGGTGCTTTCATCGATGGAGGATGTCGAAGATACTCCTCTCTCTCGATTTTCATCAAGATCTGCGCAAGAAGAGCAGAAAGAGGAGTATAGGAGTCATACCTGCTGCCGTAATTATTCAGTCTTGGACTCCGTCGGTGAGATAAAGTTTCTTTATTAGTTGTCGACCGACTTGGTTAGGCTGGAGCTCCGTCTTTCTTTTGCTTCATTTTCTGATCTTTTCTTTCTATTTGGCACCGGTCAGAAGCATCTTCATCCGTATGAATGTACTTGTATGCACGTTCTAAAAGTTTAGCATAGATCCGAGAGAGAGTTTTATCCAGAAAATAAGTAAATCTGAATCTCTTCAGACCTCTCTTCATGGTCGAGATGGCCATATCTTCATTGAGGTCTCTGACCTCAAATGTGGCTGCGTTAAAGCAAGCCACGAAGTCTCTCAATATCTCCGTCTCACCTTGCTTGATGGAGAAGAGACTACCTGATGTCTGCGGCGCCTTTTAGCTAGTGCTAAAATGGACTACGAATGAATGTTCCAGCTGCTTGAAAAAATTTATACTCTCCAGCTGGAGCTCAAAATACCAGGCTCGAGCAGCTTTCCGAATAGTTGCTGGAAAGTCAATGCATAGAAGGCATCGATCGGCCTCAGGATCATCATGAGAACCATGAAACTCTCTAGATAATCAATTGGATTGATGGAGCCATCATATGGCTCCATCTGCAGCATTTTGAATCGAGACAGAATCGGCTCGTCCAAGATACGCTAAGAGAGAGGTTGGGCAATGTGGAAGCCGAGGTCGTTGGAGGATTTTCGATCTTTCACTTGGAGTCGGACAAGCTGGCGATCGATTTCTGGAATTTATGCTCGTAGTCATCGAGTCGTCATTGTTGGAAAAATTCAGGAGTAGAATCTCCTGAAGAATTTGAAGATGGAGAAGTAGAAGGTGCACGTGGCCTCTTCCCCTTCTTAATGCTATATACATAAAGGAGAGAGAGATCGCCGCGAATGATGAGCGGTATGATGAGAGTGCCGAGAAAGTGGTTGCTTAACATGATAAGAATATCGAGACAGTCATCATTTCGGAGATGGAAGGATGAGTATCGTGAAGGACGGCAGCTGTGCCTGGATGGCACTAAATGCGCCAGCGGCTCCTTCGCCAGTGGCTACTGCTGCTATGTTTGTTGTTGTTGAAAGCTGTGTACCGCCTCCATCAGTACCTTCATTTGCTGCATTAAAGCAGCAATTTGTACGTTCGTAGTGACTACAGAACATGAAGAGCTGGACTCTACCATTGGAGGTGGGGGAGAGAGATCTTTCTGACGGAAGATTGTCTTATGGATCCTATGGAGTTGTTTTGAGCTCTAATTTTCGTCATGATTTCTTGTTATTCTGCCTCCTACCTGGCATGTCAATCTATTACGGTCAATCTCCTATTGTGCCCATTGTCGGAGAATACCTGCAAAAAAGTTCGCACTGATCGAAATTGTATCCGATGGAGACTCTCCGATGTCTAAGTCGATGGAGAGTGGTGAACAGCAGATTAAAACTTTCATAGAGACAGAGTATCAGTCCATAAGTCTTTTATCTAATGCTCTTCATTTACTTTCTTTAATAGACGAATTATTGGTAACTGTTTATAACGATTAGACACATAGATCCCGCTTATCATGTTGTAGCCATTATGCGCTTTCCATGCCGGCGGTTTCTGATTTGCCGACTCTATATCGGCAGTCATAGAAGTCTGAATGATCATCGATTGACAATTCTGATATGCCGATGATCATCGATCTAGAATGTGTCGATTGTATGTCGGTAATTATGAAAGTCCGAATGACTATCGATCGACAACTCTGACATATTGATGATCATCGGTCTGAAATCAATTAAGTCACCACAATCAGTGTTTGTCGGAGAGTTGAATAGCCGACTGTGAGTCGGCTAACCGATTGATAGTCGATGATTTGTGCTCGATTGAAAGTCGGAATCGGAGGAGTCAGCTGAATTATCCCAACATATATGAATGGATTGGAGAGCTTATTTCTGTGACTAAAGCTACACGGTGCAAGCTCATCAAAGTTCTTATTATTTAAATTAAAAACAAAATCAGCATCAAATTAAGGAAAAGTGCGGTATTGTCTTCTGACATCTAGCATGGCATCAGCAAGAGCCTATCTGCTGCTTTTTGGAGTTGCACCAAATTCTTTAGGGTGGTGAAAATATCATGTTTTGGAAAGATCCTTGGTTAGGTCCGGTTTCTGTTGCTCAACGGTTTGGAGAGTCTGTCTGAGTTTAATGTCTTGGTGCTTCTCTATGGAGCTCGAGAAATGCTGAGTGCAATGTTGAGAGTTGGGTATTGGAGAAATGCTTAGTGAAATGTTAGATTTAGGGTTATTTTAATGCAATCCCAATTGGCACAAGGTGATCATTTAATGGAAATTTTACCTAATGTCAGACCCTTAAGAGCTTTGAGTTCCTTTTGTTCTTTCATTAACAAAGATGGACTTGCCCTTACTACAAGATCATTTGGAAAGCAACGGCATCTAAAAACATTAAAGCCTTTCTTTGGCTCTTACTCAAGAATAGCCTTCATATAGGAGAGATTTTGTCCAAGAAGGCATGGTCGGTGAGTGCCAATAGTCCATTTTGTCCGGTTGTCCATTTTGTGGATGTGCTACCTAGATGATCTCTCACCTTCTCCTTCAATGTTCTTTTGTTAAAGGCATTTGGAGCACATTAAAAACTTGCTTAAACATTAGGGCTGGGCTTCAACTTTCCACTCTCTGGAACTCCTGGAGGCTAAAGAAAATCAGCAAACATTTAGAAGAGTTTGGGATCAATTGCTAATGGCTTTGTTTTGGCGTGTGGCAAGAAAGAAATCAAAGAATTTTCATAAAGAGTAGCAACTCTATCTGTTCAGTCCTGTACAAAACCCTGATGACCTTTCAACAGTGGGAATATCTTTGCTCTGAGAAGAAGGTCCAAGGACACCGTTCACTCTAAAATCTATTAAAGACCCTGCTTCCTTTTTCCCAAAAAAAAAAAAAAAAAAAACCTAGCTCCCTTCGGTGCAACAATGGAATGCCCCTTCAGTTTGATTCATGCATTTCCGTTGCTTAGAAGTCTGAAGGTTCTGATTGTTCCACTTCATGGATAAATGCTTTCTACCCGGTCGAACAACGTAAGCTCAGTTACGAAAGCCTTGCCCCTTCACTTGATGCTCCTCTCTTCCATCCCAAGAGCATCTGATTCACTTTGTGCATCCGAATCTGTTCCAATCTTGATACTTAAGAGCAAGATTTGTTGCACCATGACAAATAGAACAGCATGAAGCACGCCATGTCATGTCGGTTCGATGCCGATACACAATACGGAGAACATATCAATACTCGGAATGCTAAATCCAAAGCGTACCAACACAATACCATATCGATATCAATACAAAATCTAGTACCTAAATGGCAAACATTGCTCGGGAAAGCATCTGTATCACTAAAGACTCATTTGGTCAATAGGAAGTGAATAGGAGAAAAGACAATTTCTAAGAAATTGAGAAGAGTCCACTTATTATTTGAAGTTTTAAGAGGAAAAAAATGATAAAATATTTTTCATATAAAAATAGAAGCCCATGAAGAAAGTGAATTTCAGGACTTCCAACGAAATGAAAATTGATTGTCTTTTTTTTCAAAATTATCTTTTTATAATCCATGAATTTTAATATTTATATTAATATAAATATTATAATATTTACAATA
>KE504649.1:188598-208634 GCA_000441515.1 Elaeis oleifera
ATCTATATTAACAACTTATTATATTAAAATATTAATATTATATTAATACATATATATATATATTAGCATTATATTAATATGATAATTATAATAATCTAATGTTATATTATAATATATTAATGTTATATTAATATTAATATAAATATAATATTATTATTGATATAAAATTTGGGAGCAACCGACGTGACCTAATATATATTAAAAATATAATAGATATTTTATATAATTTTTTAAAAAATAATACTTAAATAATAAAATCACTTTAAACTAAATCATTTTTTCACGACCACCCAAATACATTAAAATTTATGTTTCAAAAAATAATTTTTAAAAATAAAAAAATTATCCCCTTGAAAGAAAGATTCTTCCTGCAAATCAAATAAGTACTTAATTTTGTTCAACTACCTGTCACCCTCCCTTAACTCTTTTGTAACTATACCACTATAAATATTCTTTCCTTGATAAACATGGACGACTACCAACTAGAGCTGAAAACAATTCGATCAGTTTGATTTTAAATAATTTTAAAAATCAAACCAATATTTTGATTGAAGAGTTTCTTAAAACCCAATATTTTACTAAATATAATAAATTTTTTCGGTTCGATTTTGTCCCTATAATGTTTGTTAATATAGTTTTCTCAAATATTTGAATGGTTAAAACGATTTTTTGATTTAAGTAAGTTGGTCGGTTTAGTTTTATTTTTATTCATTTATTATGATCCATAATAAAATCAAATTTGATCTAAGTTGAATTGAAATAAGACCAAATCAATATTTTAGGTTCTTAATTCATATAAAGTATATAGCTCAATTTTGAATATACATATAATATAAATGTGTGTGTATATATATATGGAGCATGTAATATAGATATATATATAAATATATAAAATAATGATATTTTAATTTTGGTTTGTCGGTTTGGTTCGATTCGATTTCAACGGATTACATAAATCAATAAACAAATAACCAAACTGCAATATCAATTTTTTATTTATTCAATCGAACTTAACTAGTTAAACCGTCAAATTATCATACTTGATTCGATTCAGATCAAATTGGATGATTTAGATGGTTTAATCAAAATTTTTACGTCCCAGCTTGCAACTTTTCAAATACTTCAAGACAAAAACAAACCAACACACATAAGACAGTTATATATATATACACACACACACACACCATATCCAACTTCTAGAACGGGCTGTAGAGTATATATATATATACACACACATATAAGGAAAATTCTTTATGCATCACAGACGGTGTGCAAAATTCAACGAAAAGTGCACCGTTTTATATGATTGATCCACGTGACCACCGCTTTCTAATATACATTTAATACCTGCAGTTCCATTTTTTGTTAAAATTTGAATGACGAAATATCTCTATTTTTTTAAAAAAATTATGATATCTTATATCTATATTATGACATCCTGCATGCAAAAGCCATAATTTTGATGCAGGATGCCATAATATACCATAAATGTCATAATTTTTTCACACAACAAGAATATTTTGTCATTCAAATTTTAATAAAAAATGAAATTGCAGATATTAAATGCACGTTAAAAAGTGATTGGACAAAATATCTCTCCTATATTATGATATCCTGGATCATATTATGACATCTTGGATCATATTATGGCATCCTGCATATAGAATGTCATAATATGCCATAGGATATCATAATTTTTTTCAAAAGACAGAAATATTCATCATACAAATTTTAATAAAAAATAAATTATAAGTATTAAATGCATGTTGAAAAGTTGTTGCTACGTGGATCAATCACATAAAGCAATATACTCTACGTCGAATTTTTTACACCACCCGTGGTGCACAAAGAATTTCTCTCCCCCTTGTTATCTCATTTGGGCTCTCCAACATGTATACCAGTTAGAACACCTCAATATGAGCTTTGTATGTACATAGATAGACCAAATCAGATGCAAGTTAAAAAGCAAAAGACTACGGTTAGAGGATGCCAAAACATAATAACAATGGCCAAGAATGTAATTGCAACAAGATCTAACGGTCTCACTAGCAAACAAAATGTAATATTTATAACATTGATGCAAATATGATACTGTTGGGATAAACTGATCGACCTCCATAAATCGATCAATCTCTAACGCAGATCGATCGAGACCCGACTCTGACCCCATAAACAGACGACCTTGAAAGCGATTACCAACTGAGTATCGACTAAATAGACCGACGCTACCCTCAACCGACCAACCGAGCATCCCTCACCGACTTCGGATCAGTAAGCGGCCGATGTTTGGACTCTACAGATAACAAACTACTTCGACCGTTGGTATTTCAAAGTTACAAACCGACGGTCGACCCCAATGCATAGTCGGCCGACTCATTCAAATATATCATAACCGTCACGGACGGTTACTCCACTGATATCGCGGCGTAATCCATAGAGATTGATAATCCACTACGAGATTACCGTCCTGTGATTCTATGCCACCAAATGCGAGACCATATCCGACGATTACGACCGTCTACTCTATAAAAAAGGGGGCAAAGCAATAATTTCGGTAAGCCACTTTTACGCTGTGCTCTGCCACCATTTTTATTCTAATTGCTGTTGTCCGGTCTTCCTCTCTGACTTAAGCATCGGAGGGTCCCCGTCGGAGACAACTCCGGTCAGTGTGGACTTCATTTTGCAGGTGCTCGTTCCCGACGACAGACGACGAGGGAGTTGGCCGCAACAGATTGACGCACCAGGAAGGGAAGAAAGACAACTCATGATGATGAAAATCAGAGCTCAACGATCAACAACGATTGGATCGGCGAGACACTCTTTCCGCTGAAAAGAGGCTCCTCTCCTCTCTCCGGTAGCAGAGCCCAGTACTCCGCATCCCGTGGTCACCACGGACGCTCAGATTGCCACGATAGTGCAGCAAATGAATATTCTCACAGAGATGGTTAGAAGCCTCCAACAGCAGCAGACCCAGCCACCACAGCTGCCGATGGAGCAACCGGTGGCGCATTCAGTGCCATCCAGGCACAGTCGCTGCCATTCGCAGCGATCTCTGTCTCCTCCACCAGAGCGGCCGTCTCAGCTCTCTCATCGGGACGAGCAGCGGCACTCGCGGCATTCTCAACGCGTCACCCATCATTCACGGCACCCTTCTCCTTCCCAATTGGATCAGGTCAGAAAAGAAAACGACTGCAAACACCGTCTGCCTCTCCCTTTAATTCATCGGGAGGTTCAACCCTTGGAGTCTCCCACCACCGGCGGCTCGACGACTATGAACGTAAGTTCGAGAAAATCGACCGCCAACTCGTCCAGCTTCAGATGGACAGTCAGAAGTCTTCGAATGATTTCGACTTCCATACCGCCCAACCTCTCTCCCGATTTATCTTGAATAACCGATCCTGAGTCGATTCAAGATGCCGTACGTAGAGCCCTACGATGGTTCCACCGACCCAGTTGACCGCCTTGAGAGCTACAAGGCTCTCATGACAATCCAAAGGGCAACCAACGTCCTTCTATGCATCGGGAAGGCCACACTTTGAAAAGCTGCTCGAGCTTCGTACTCCAGGCTTCGATCGAAAGCATCCATTCTTTCGAGCAGCTGGAACATTCCTTCATGGCCCAATTCAGTACCAGTCGAAGATCGTCATGAACCTCGGATAGTCTCTTCTCGATCAAACAAGGAGAGACCGAAATACTTCGAAATTTTATGGCCCGATTTAACGTGGCCACACTTGAGATCAGGGACCTCAATGAAGATATGACCATATCGGCCATGAAAAGAGATCTGAAGAGGTTTCGATTCACGTATTCACTAGACAAGACTCTCTCTCAAACGTATGCTGAACTTCTGAAGCGTGCATACAAATACATGCATGCGGACGAAGGAGCCTCTGACCGACGCCAAACCGAAAGCAAAGATCAGGAGAAGAAGCAGAAGAAAATAAGGCTCCAGCCGAATCAAGTAGGCCCCCGACTATAAACAAACCTCATCCCGACGACGGAGTCCAAGGCCGACGTATAATAGGTATGACTCTTATACTCCTCTTTCTGCTCTTCGTGCACAAATCCTCATGGAGATTGAAGGGGCGAAATATCTACGGCACCCTCCACCGATGAAAATGAAGAACCGCGATCAGAGTATTGCCGATTTCACCATGACCACGGTCACGACACCGAACAATGCATCCAGCTCATGGATGAAATAGATGTCCTGATACGATGAGGCTATCTCGAGAAGTATCGAAGGGATCCGCCGACTCAACCTCCAGCCGACTGAGGAAGCTGTAAATAATCAACCGACTACGGGAATCATCAATATGATCTCCGGACGACTGAACAGAGGGATAACTCCCGAAGAAGAGTCGGCGAAACGATAACATCTCAATGTAATAACTTTTCCGTAAGAGGATGTTCGGAGAATTCAAACTCCTCATGACGATACTGTTGTTGTTTCGACAAGTAACTGATAAAAGCATGACAGATGTTTTATTCTACTTGACTTCCTTCCGAATGCAACTACTCAGAGAATCAACTACTTTAATGTCGACTATATTTCGATTCTCTTGTAAAAACCGACGTCCCGACTATGAGTTTAAAGCGACATCAAGTATACTTCGACTTTCACTGTAAAAGTCAGAAGATCGACTATCTTGATACCGAATATACTTCAGATTTCACCGTAAAAGTCAGAGGATCGACTATCTCGACACCAACTATATTTCGATTCTCCTGCAGAACCGACTTATCGACTTCAACTGGAAGCCAGTGCCGGCGATGCAAACTTTCTCCACAAAAGCCGCACTGCCCTCATAGTCGGCTCTCCATTGAAGCAGCTGGCTAATTTACCGACTTAGTATTAACTAAGAAAGGCAAAATACCAAGACGACCAAGGTCGGATTGAAACTATACCGACATGACCACCGTCAATCGAAGAATATTCAACTTGCCACCGATTATCAAACAATACGATGAATAAATCCGATCAAGCTTCGGATAATGGATATTCAACTTACCATCGTTATCCTAACTAAATACATCGGACACTACACGACTAGCAGATTCCACAAAATCTGCGAAATAATCGGATCTACGATCTACATTCAGAGATTATTCTACAAGCAGATACTACAAATTCGATGATACAGAAAAGCATTTCAGAAAAAAAAAATACTTTCATTATCAAAAGAAGGATTACAAATTGGGCCGAAGTCTGATTACACGTCTTTCTTTACAAAAAAAAAATTAGAAGCACCAACTAATCTTCATCGCCGCCCTTTGTTCCACTGAAGAATCGGCAGGCCAACCTTGGATCAGCTTCTCTAATAAACTTCACCTTCCAGCTCGGAGATGGTACGACTCGAGTTAAGCTGCGAAGATGATTGACCGATCACACTGTCCGACTAACCCCATCAACAACCTGATCCACTTCTACAAGGACAACAACCTGATCCACTTCTACAAGGGTGCGGTCGTCGACCGCACCCTCCTCGTCGAAGCCCGAGGGACGACCGCACATTCCTTGAAAGAGGAGCTAGAGACGTGCTTCAGATTTTCGTCCATTGACGAAGATGACTTTGATCGCGCAGCTGAGACGAGGATGCGGGATATAAGGTAACGGATCGTTGACCCCACCATCGACACCAGAAATGAAAAGCTGACATCGACCCGAAGTACGATGCCGCTTCCGAAACCGACCAATGGATGGACCCAATAACGAAAACTTTGGGCCGGATAGGGAGTCGTTGGCCGGAATCGCCAACCAACCACCCCTACAAGAACCTCACCCATCAAGAAACTATTCAAGGACTCGAGACTAGGAAGAAAGCGACAAGGGATAATTTTCGCACGAGGGTAGCTCTCTGACAGAGTTCTCCCATCAGAAAAACAAATGAGGGTGGGTACTTGGCTGACAGCGGCCCCTTTATATAGAGGAATGCACGACGGCCCAGATGAAAGTGGTCGATCGAGACCACACCGGATGATGACACATGGAAGCATCTAAATCCATCATCGACCCGATGGTTCGACGCACCTGCACCAGATTGAACCACGTCACCTCCATCCGAATGAACAACTCCGACCCAATGACGCTCCGATACGTGACGAAAATCTACAAGCCAGAGTTAAATCGATGACGCCTAACACCAGATCTTCCTACTGATATGACAGCTCAAAAATGACAAAGTGGTTGATCGACCATACTCCAAAGAATGTGACGGTAGAGTCGAAATTCGACATGACAGATAACAACTCCTTTGTCCAAGGCAACTAACCACGTGGCTACGCACGCGGCAACTCACCATTGAACTCAGGAGTGGAGGGGCAACTGTTGGGATAAACCGACTGACCTCCATAAACCGACCAATCTCCAGCGCAGACCAACCGACATCCGACTCTAGCCCCACAAACAGACGACCTTGAAAGCGACTCCCAACCGAGTATCGACTAAATAGAGTGATGCTACCCTCAACCGACCAACCGAATATCCCTCATCGACTCTGAATCAGTAAACGATCAATGTTCGGACTTTACAGACAATAGACTACTTCGACCGTCGGTATTTCAGAGTTACTAACCGACGGTTGACCTCCGACGCATAATCGGCCAACTCATTCAAATATATCATAACCATCACGGACGGTTACTCCACTGATATCGCGACGTAATCCGTGAGGATTGATAACCCACTACGAGATTACCATCCTGTGATTCTATGCCACCAAATGTGGGACCATATCCGACGGTTACGATCGTCTACTCTATAAAAAGGAGGTAAGGCAACAATTTCGGTCAACCACTTTTATACTGTGTTCTGCCACCATCTTCATTTTAATTACTGTTGTCCGATCTTTCTCTCTGACTTAAGCATCGGAGGATCCTCGTCGGAGACAACTCCGATCAATGTGGACTTCATTTTGCAGATGCTCGTTTTCGATGATAGACGACGAAAGAGTTGGCCGCAATAAGTACAGAGGTTAGATTTATTCTCAGGAAAACAAAACTTTAGTAAATGTAATCTTTGAAACAAATCTTTGGTATCATATACTAACATCAGCAACCATGCTAGATCATCATTGAAATACACCTAAATTTCAACCCATAGACACCTGAAGTGATTTATCGAGAAAATTTTTTAAAAAATAACACGATATTTTTTCTAAAACTAAATCTTGCACCAAGAAAGTTGGATCAAGTTATCTACAAGCTGCAGCAAACCTTAATTGCAGATCAAGGAAAAGAACATAAAAAATATGCGGAAAAGAAAACCCAGAAATAGCTGCAGGCGGGTTCAAGAAACTCGAGAGAATCCCAGTCCGAAATAGGCTACAAAAGGTTCGAAGGAAGTTCTGAGGAGAAAGAGATACCTCACTCAATGGATCACAAAGTGCGATCCCGGAAGCAGGAGGGGCTATGCTATATAGGTCAATCACTTGAAACATATCAATTATTAAGGTTGGTTACGACTTACGCCGCGTTACCAAAGCAACGCTGTGGTAACAATAACTCGAAAAAGTTGCTCAATAACATTGGCCATCCCGGTTGCTTCATTATATTCCAAACTCAAAATATGCAAAGCGAGCACTGATAATACAACAGCCAGCCAGCTGAGTGATTCTTCAAGTTGCATTTCGATCAGACACGTTTGGTATTATTGTTACTTTGATATGGAAATTGATGTTGAAAATAACAATAAACCATTCCTCCTAAAAGCTCTAAAGATTATACAACGAACTTTCAGGAGCAAAAGAGTTTTATCATTAACGCTGATGAAGAGAGCATTGATCTGTGCATGTCCACTTACACACGTGGCTCATCCATGCATTCAATGGACCAGCCATGCACGACCACGCGCTCGAGATACATCCCCCGCGAACTTATAATTTAATCATATATCACAAATGGGCTCAAAATGAAATTCTTTTGAAGACACTACTGACTTAAAACAATTTTAAAGACATTTGGAGCACCTGAAGCATCAGGTACCATAACATTGGAGATCACCATAAACTACGAATTGTAAGCCAGCCATCGGTTCTCCGTCTCCCAGGTTTCGTATTTTTTGCACCCTCACCCAACCAACTTGAATCCACATCACAAATAGGGGTGCAAATAGATCAAATCAAAACACCTGCAATCCCAATGCAACCAAAATTGTTGATTGAGTCCTAATGTTAGATCCAGACCCAATCTAATAGAAAATCGGATTGAACCGGACCACAACCAAAATTTAACCCAATAGATAAGAGATACATATACAACTCAAACCCAATCTGAAAATTTCAGAATTGGATCAACCTGGATCATATCCGGACCAACCGTAGCGAACTACATTTTAATTACCACATAACTTACTCTTATTAACCACAAAAAATAACAATAATAATATTATTTCAAAATAAATTAATATATAAAAAATTTCAAATCCATCTTGCTCCTAAAAATCTTAAATCACATTTTAAAAGCTCAAATAAATTTAGATCCAGCCTGCATAGTGAATTTGAATCAGATCTGACCATGATAAAAAAATCCCAAATTAACTAGAAAGCCAATGAATTGGATTGATCAGATCCAAATTTAATAAGCCCAAACCCACCCGTGAAATAAAGGATCCCATTCTAGAACCCGAGCTAATCCCACTGATCCTTTAGATGCATTAGATCAGGTCTACGCAGATCAATCCGGGACATGCCATGAGTCAACCCAACCCATTTGCAACCTAAAGATGCATTTGATTAGTCATTAAAAATATTTTTTATTTTTAATTTTAAAATAAAATCAAAAATAATGTTGATAACATCATAAAAATAAAATTAAAATTAAAAAATCAAATTTTATTTTTAAATTATTTTTTATTTTTATTTTATTTTCCACATTTAAACATCAAACCAAATAAATAAAGAACCCGAACACTTCTTCCCCACCGAATTTTTCATCTCCCCACCTCATTCTCCCTCCCTTCCCATACTCTTCTCCCTCGTCAAACTCTTAACCTACCGTCTTCAAATATTACTTTTTGCTTTATAACAACGTAATTACCAAATATATATATTTTTTTACTTTACTCAATAAAAAATAAAAAAAAATATTTTTAAAAATCAAAAAATATAATCAAATGCATCTTCAATTACAAAGTTCAAAATGAAATAATTTTGACGACACTGCCAATTTTAAAAACTGGTACTTGAGCAATTTACGTAATACAACACCACTTTAATTTTGGACTAACCATGGATCGTACAGCAGGGCACCAGATATATCCTTAGTAAATCATGTCAGAAATTTCCTCTTTTTTAAAAATGTAAATCCATATCGGAGATGACAACCGTTTTGGAATCATTCCTAATATAGGGAACAAAAACGTAACATGAACCCTAAACAGCAGTCTAGTACCAAAACCCATTTGACCGAAACTGAGACTTAAAATTTAGCTATGACGTATGAAGGTACCATCGTGATTAGACACCATTCATACGCTAAACAAAACACCATTCATACGCTAAAACCAGCTGAGTTGCGACCAGAAATCAACAAACCCTATAAGGTTCCACACCATGAGCCATTTCCTAAACTTACCACTTAATTGTCTTAATGGCTGACCCAGCCTGGCATGGTGATGTTCAAAGTGCTGGTATTTTTCCACGCAAATTTTTTTGTTAAAAAAAAAAAAGCAAAGATTTGCCACAGAAAGAAGAAAAAGAAAAGAAAAAAAATGCTCTAGACGGTCTACCAATCTAAAAAGCATAAGGCTAAGCCTCAGCGCAAGATACCCAAAGACCCATCACTACAAATAGCCGCCAGCACAGAGACAACATAATCTCAACAAACTTACTAGGATCTGAAGGCAACTACATACCATCTGCTAAAATAAAGGGTCATTAAATGGTCTCCAAAACAGATGCTATTAAATGTTTGCAAACAAAGCTAATTTGGAAAGTAGTCTAAACTCTAATGCAAACGAAAAGAATAAAGAACCATAATGAAGCAGCTACTTCATTCTTCTAGGCATTGCAGTTGCCTGGGAGAGTTCTACATAACAAATCAACCAGCCTGATCTCAAACTTCAGTAATGGCTCTCTCAATCTCTCTCTCTCTCTAAACGGTGCTAGAAGAATGCTACAGTGCCTGTGACAATAAGAACCATCTTAAGTCCAGCATAACTAGTGCAACCTGAAGTGACAAAAGATCTAGAACAGACCTGCAGTGAAGTGCTTCTTTCCTATCTTGCGTAGGGTGATATCGACCGGCACCACCATAGCCTCCCCTACTGCCATAAAGTCCAGAGCGATAAGCAGAACCTGGGAACCATAAGCACCTCCATAGCCAGAACCACCATAACCCCCAGCTTCACGTCCATAGCCACCTAAGCCACTTCCACCATATCCCCGACCATATCCTCCATACGAACCCAAGCGACTAGAATAACCAAGAGAAGATTCTGCCTGGTAATCCCCTAAGCCACCACCATAACCACTATATCCACCACCAAATTCACTAGCAACACCTCCATAACCACCAAAACCCCCGGCCTAGGCCCAAGACCTCCAGGTGTCCTATAGGACGAAGGACCAAACATACCACTGCCAAAACCACTATATGAGCTGCCAAATCCAAGATCATCGCCAAAAGGATGATCCCTAGATTCACTACCATAAGCAGAAGGTGGTGGGTTAGAGGGTTTCTTTGGTTCAGCCTTCTTGATCTCCACCTACAACAAAGCAAGAAAATCAGCCTAGGTCCTGTCGTACAAAATGCCTGGAGAACCACATGAGAGAATCTATAGACCTACAGTAACATTAACCTGCAAAAACACTAAAGATCATAAGATGATGAGAGAGAGAGAGAGAGAGGCCATTGCAAAGAAAATCTGACAAACCAAAGCATCAAGAAAAGCATATCATACAGCACTGAGTGATGGGGTAGTATGAGGTTTAGAACTGTGATCAAACACAGTACCAGACTCACCTGACTACCAGCTAGATCAATCATATTGCCCTTTTTGGCCAACAACTCATCTACTGTTTTTTCGTTGTCAAAGACTATAAAACCAAAGCCACGAGATCTATTGGTTGCATGGTCACGTATGATCTCATGATCTATCACCTTCCCAAACTTGGAAAAGAAGTCCCAGAATTCATCTGCTTGGTTTCATGCCACAAGAATAAAGGGTTATAGACACTGGTATCCAAATGGCATGCCAATTAGTCATAAATATATCAAAAAAAAATCTGTGATACCTTCTGTCAAAGTTGTCGGTATCCCACCAACAAATATCTTCTTTGTTTAAAATCTTTTAATGGAGCAGCACCTTTTGGGATAGTCCTTTTAATTTCAACCTGCAGTTTTCGAGTAAGCAATAGTTTCAGGCAATGAACACGTCAAAAAACAAGAGAAAATGGACTTGGCAAACAAGCATAGCTGTAGGAGAAACACTATTCCCATCCTTTGTACCATTTACAAATATTGGAGCTCATACAGGTATTTTGATACAAAATGATGGAAAAACGTACAAACCCATATTCCTGGAGCAACAAAATATGACACAATTTAACAGCTTGAAAAACACGTCCGATAAACATGTATAGCATCCTTGAAACCAAGAATGGCACCAAAAGTTTGGGTTAAACATAATACTACCTATTAGACGTGCAAAGCCTTCTAGTCAAGAGAAAACATATCCAATAATCATGTATAGGACCGTCCAAGCCAAGCATGGCATCGTAAGTTTTCAGCGAAATGTAATACTGCAGTTCACTATTAGACCCTATCAAAAAGTAAAGTCCTCCAAATAAAAATGAAACTTTGGTAATTCTTCACCGGACAAACCTGGCAGTCAAGGGATAGTGCATAAGAGACTCCTATTTCACTGATGTATCACATGTCCAAACCATTTAGGCAATAATTCATCAAATATTCTCTACTCATGGCACTCCAAGCCTTGAATCATTTGTTGAACTATGCCCATGCTTTTCTTGAAATATGTGCCCCCTGCTTTTCTTGACATATGTGTCCCCTGCTTCTATCACGTGTTTAACTAAAACACACATTCTCCTCTAATGGGCCCTCCCCTCAATATTCAACACTGAGAATAAATCATTGATTTTGTTATAATTATTGACACACAAAAAAAGAAAAGCTTAAGCCCAGAAGGCCCTCAGCAATTGAATAAATACTAGTAAAAGAAGGAAATGAACATATAACTGTCCATCAAGCTATAATCCAATAAAAGATGTCTGGTATACTCATCTATCTCAACAGCTTTTAAAGAATGGAATATTAACTATGAAAATAAAGGACACTAAACCTTAACAATGAAATTTACCTAAAGTAAATGGCTGAAGGGACTATATAGGTAGGGACATAGCTACACGTGTCCAAGACCCGTCTAGATGAACAGTTTTTGTGCATAAGCACAAACATATTGAACTGAACCTTCATTAGGTTCCATACTTTTTAATTCTGTTAAAGATAATGCCATTAAGTATCAGCTTGTAATAATTTATTATTTAAAACTTAGTAGATAAGCAATCAGAATTAGATGGCACCACAGTCCAATCACACTGATTTTCTTTATCGCCTATTACTAGTCTGAAAAGAATGGACTTTGCCTCCTAGAATATAACCTAAATGAACATATGAAAATATAAGTGTGTTTACCTTTTGCTCTAGCTTTCTAAAGGTGGCACATATCTTGTACTGAATTTTCTGAAAGTCATCTGAATTTATTTAATTTTAAAAAAAAACAACCAGAATAGACCTTACAACCATGTAGTTCTAAAATAATGTATAACCCCTTTAGAACAGACATCTAACTTTTAAACTTCTACGGAGGACAGATTAACTTAAATATAGTTGAACGCATTTAGAGTGCAATGAACAAAACAAATGGGGAAAGCAAAAAATGCCAAAACATGCTCTTTGATCCAAAATAAGTAACAAACCAAATTTGGTACCTCATTAATGCATAGCAGAGGAAAGAAATTACAAACAGAAATTCTAATTAAAAGTAAACACTTAAATATCATCAGAAGATATAATATCATCATTACTGAAGATAGCTATACATGAAAAGAAGAACATCTTCATTAGTTATCCATACAAAGAAGCACCAAGAGCACATCAATAATGAGAACAAGACGATCACCAGAGGTCATCCAAAACAGGAGTCGAAGGTTACAGTTAATAAGTCAATAATGACCAAGCAGTGAAATCTAACACAACAGCAAACAGTTCCTAACTCATGGTGTAGTAGTCAGGTACCTAGCACCCACCGGTATATGAAAAGAGGTCAACCCACAAATGCCTTTTTCAAAGCTCAAACAATTCTAATATGGCTAAAACAACATTCTCAACATTTTAAAAAACTTACTTGTTTTCCATTGATAATTTGCGTTTCCTCAATGACTTTGTCAACAACAGATGGATCATGAAAGGTAACAAATCCAAAACCTCTTGGCTTGTGAGTGTTCCTGTCTTTCATTATCACAATATCATCTATGTCTCCATACTTGCCAAAATGCTCCTTGAATGTTGCTGAATCACCATAGAAACAAAAAAATAAATAAATTAGAAAATTGTAAGTAATAAAAACATGTGCCCCTTCAAGCATGAAATAGAGGTACAGCCTAACAGGAGACCATATTTAGATTAGTAAAACATGATTTTTTTTTTTTAAAAAGAAAACAAACAAACAAACAAGCAGCAATACCTTTCAAAATCAGACAAATTTATTGTGCCTCTGTGCATGCGTGTGAGTGAGTGAGAGAAAGAGAGAGTAAAGACTGCCACTTTGATGATGTTTGTTGGAAGAATACCAAAAGTTAAAAATTCAAAAAAAACAAAAATCTAATATAACATATACCAACTATATATTTAAGCACCAAAGATGACACAACTATTTAAGTGTCATGTGATGGTGATGTGCTGTTTGCTCTAATGCTCTTACATGAAAACAATTATATGTCGTATCTAACTAGAACATGGGCCAAGATGATAAGTATTAACATGCCGACCAATTTTTTTTCCAAAAAAAAACCAAGCTGAATGAGAGAATTAACGTGCATTCAAAGTATGGGGAAAAAATGGTGAGGAAAACACAAAAAGTTGACCATAATAAGAACAGTATAATACACCAGATGTGATAGGATCTACAAAAACCTTTACAAGACCATCACATGGCTGACATATAATGGGAGATCTGGGGAGAAAAAAGTCTGGACAGATATCATGGGAGATGTATAAAAGAGGACTTTTTTCTTATCAAAGGCACAAATGCAACCAGTCCAGAGTCCAAGAATACCATTGTAATCAAATCTATAGATGAAGCATTATGCAGCCCAAAAAAGTGCATGGACACTAGAGATAGCTTAAATGTAGTGAAAGAGGGACACATCCCATGGCTAATATCCAACAAAACAGCTCCAAATAAACAGGATGAGGCAAATTAAACTTGGCCACAGTATAAGAAAAAAGGCAACAAATCCAGAAAGAATGAAAAACTATACAAAGTAACATACCACAAACAAGGTATAAGATTAAAAAAGACTGAAGATTGAAATAGATGAAACCTAAGATGGATCAATATGTAGAGCTGCACTCTAATTAACAATGTTTTCCACGGTTTCTAAGGAGTTCATCACCTAATTCTTAAAAAAAAAAAAAGAATAAAAAAGACAGAGAAAAAAAAAACAAGAAGCTTATCACCTAAATAGACAACAAAACAACCTGGCACTAAGAATCATATCATGAACCCACCAATCAAGAGATAAAAATTAGCAAAACCCTGAACTTGCTGTCAATTTCGGTTTAGCTTCAGTTTACGTTCTATTTTTAAGAAAAACCACAACGACCACTCACAATTTTCAAATAAGCATAAAGTTAGCCCTAATTAACAATAAATAATAGAGAGAAAAGCGCAAGAAGTCCTCATAAACATTATTTACCCTACAGTAATAACAAGGACCTGAGAAATTGGGATATGAGTACAAGAATTAATGGACTGATGTGGAATATAAAGAACCTTATAAGGGCACGCTACATGAATCAATGCATAAAGAAAGCTCAAAAAAGAGATAAAATATGATTTATAACATATCAAAGAAAAAATTGCCTTGGAAACTTACTGAGGTTCGTGTCCTTGGGAAGCCCTCCAACAAAGATCTTCCTGGGAACGAGAGACAGGGAGGAAGGAACACATTAGAAAACAATCAAACGAGAAGAAAGAATTAATAGAAGGCGATGACTGGTATGGATATCTCACGCTGGGCTCGCTCCGTCGTGCTCCTTGGACCTCGCAGCCATGGCGGTAGATCGCCTTCCCCCGATCTTCACGCCTAGGGTTCGGGTTCTGAGAGGAAAAGGGGGAACGAAGAAAGAGCGAGAAGGGAATAGGGATAGATTTCCAAAGGCCGGAAACGGTATGTATTGAAGTAGTTGGCTTTCCTTTTTAAAGGCGTTACTTTGCGGGGCCTCCGACGAGTTTTCTCCTGCTGTGATCGCTTTGGACCGTTGATTGTGTAAATTGGACGGATGTGATGACGCTTTTTACGGCGTCACCGAAGAGCTGAGACGGTGTGAATAGTGTGGTTAGAGTGCCATGGATCCGACCCTGTGGGACTCGGATGATTTCAGGTCGGATTTGGGCATTATATAGAGACTTCTTCCAGTAATTCTTTGTGCACAGCATACGGTGCAGCGAAAATGATGCGGAGCATATCGTAGTTGCCGATTGATCCACATAGTATAAAAGAAACGCATCTCATAACTATCGTATTAGTCGTCTGACATCGTATTTAATAAAATAAGATATTTTTCGAGCGCATGGGAACATACATTGCAGGGAGTTAATGCATATCATATTAATTTTTAAATTTTAATGATAAAATATTTTTTCCTTCGAAACATCTCTTTTCTTTATTTTCTCATGCATGGCTATTAAGAATACTTCTAATCTCTCTCTTCTCTCTCATTTCGTTTCCTACAGCCCAAGCTCTCGGTTGTCCAAGATTTCTCCTGCAGCGAGCATTGTGCGTCCAAGATTGTTGCTAGCATTAACCTGCATCAGTTTCTTCACGATAATATGTTGTACCCATCAGGTTTGTCTTTTTCGTTGTTTTTCATTTTTTCTTCTTTGAAGTTCCTTTATTATAACAGTTTTGTTATATGATAGTTAAACGAAGTTAATGCATTAGGTGGGCTTCTTTAATATCTTTTCTTCAAGTTAGTACAATGTGAAGTAAAAATGAAGACGTCCTATATCATTAACATGCTATCGGAAAGTCATACATGCGAGCAACAAGTAACATGGAAGCATTCCGCTGCATCCTACGATATCTTGATCAACATTTATGGCCTCCTGTTTGCTGTTCTGACGTCCTATTATGTTTTATGATTTCTTGAACTTTGTTTGATTTGTCGTCGCAATAGGAAGTAATAACGAAGCTACAGAAAATTATAGACGGACAACAAGATATCGTAACCAAGTTCGAAAATCATATTGCAAAGCAGCCAGCAACACCAAAGCCTTCCTCTACCATCCGATGACTTCTTGGCCAATAATCATGACCTTCTATTAGCTGTTACGACGTCCTATTACCTTTGTATGATATCCAGAAACTTTTTTGACCTGTCGTTGTGATGGAAAGTCATAAAGGAAGCCATAGGACGTCATAGGCAAGCAACATGATGTTATAACCACTATCGAAAAGTCATATAGCAAAGCAACCAGCAACACCGAAATCTTCATTTGCCATCCTATGATTTCTGGCCAACGATCGTGACCTTCTGATGGCTGTTGCGACGTCTTTTACCTTGCCTGACATCTTGAAGCTTCTTTCACCTATCGCTGTGATGAAAAGTCATAAAGAAACCCACAAGATGTCATAGGCGGACAACAGGATGTCATAATCGTTATCGAAAAATCATATAGCAAAGCAGCCAGCAACATCGAAGTCTCCCTCTGCTATCCTATGACTTTCTGATCGATGATCATGATCTCTTGATGGCTGTTATGACGTCCTATTACCTTTGCATAACATCCAGAAGCTTCTTTGATCTGTCGCTGTGATGGAAAGTCATAAAAGAAGCCACAGAATGTCATAAGCGGGCAACAAAATATCATAACCGCTATCAAAAGTCATACAGCAAAACAACCAACAACATCGAAGCCTTTTCTGCCATTCTATGACTTTCTGACCAACAATTATGACCTCCTGATTACCACCGCAATGTCCTTTTACATTTGTATGACATCCTGAAGCTTCTTTGTCCTATCGCAGCGACGGAAAGTCATAAGAAAGCCACAGGATGTTATAGGTGCGCAACAAGATGTCATAACCGGATTCGAAAAGTCATATAGCAGAATACGAGCAACACCGAAGCATTTTTCTACTATCTTATGACTTTCTGATCGATGAACATCACCTCTGGATGGTTATTACGACATCCTATTACCTTTGCATGACATCCAAAAGCTTCTCTGACCTATTACTACGATGGAAAGTCATAAAGAAGTCATAGGACGTCATAGACGGACAACAAGATGTCATAATCGTATTTGGAAAGTTATACAGGAGAACAGCCAGCAACATCGAAGCCTTCTTCTGCCATCTTATGACTTTTAGCGAACGATCATGACCTTTGATGGCTGTTGCGATGTCCTATTACCTTTGTATGATATTCAGAAGCTTCTTTGACCTATTGTAGTGACAGAAAGTCATAAAGAAAGTCACAAGACGTCATAGACGGGCAACAGGATGTCATAATCGCCATCGAAAAGTTATACAGCAGAGCAACCAGCAACACCAAAGCCTTCCTCTACCATCCTATGACTTCCTGACCAATGATCGTGACCTCCTGATGGCTGTTGCGATGTCTTTTATCTTTGAATGACATCTTGAAGTTTCTTTGACTTGTCACTATGACAGGAAGTAATAAAGAAAGCTACAGGATGTCATAAACGGACAACAAGATGTTATAATCACATTTAAAAAGTCATATAGTAAAGCAGCCAGCAGCATCGAAGTCTTCCTTTACCATCCTATGACTTTCTGATCGATGATCATGACCTTCTGATGGTTGTTGCGATATTTTTTTACCTTTGCATGATATTCTAAAGCTTCTTTGATCTGTCGCTGCGATAAAAAGTCATAAAAAAGCCACGGAACGTCATAGGCGAGCAACAAGATGTCGTAACCGCATTCGAAAAGTCATAAAGCAGAGCAGCCAGCAACACCGAAGCCTTCTTCTTCCATCCTATGACTTTCTAATCGATGATCATGACCTCCTGATGGTTGTTGCAAAATTTTTTACCTTTGCATGATATTCTGAAACTTCTTTGACTTGTCGCTACGACGAAAAGTCATAAAGGAAGCCACAAGACATCATAGGTGGACAACAGGATGTCATAACCATATTCGAAAAGTCATATAGTAGAGCAACTAGCAACACCAAAACCTTCCTCTACCATCCTATGATTTTCTGGCCAACGATCATGACCTCCTGATGTCTATTACGATGCCCTATCATCTTTGCATGATATCTAGAATCTTTTTTGACCCGCCGCTACAATGGAAAGTCAAAAAAAGCCATAGAATGTCATAAATGGGCAACAGGATGTCATAATCGTTATCGAAAACACATACAACAGAGTAGCCAGCAACACCGAAGCCTTCCTCTACCATCTTATGACTTCTTGATCGACGATCATGACCTCCTGATGGCTGTTGCGACGTCCTTTTACTTTTTTATGACATCATGAAGCTTCTTAATTTGACCCATCGTTGTGATGGAAAGTCATAAAGGAAGCCACAGGACATCATAAAAGGACAACGGGATGTCATAACTAGTTTTCTAATATAAAGTCCTATTATGATTTTATGAGCGCCTAAATTTTATTGGACTTTTTATGTCTTGTGTACAACTTATACACCGATCGTTGCAGATGATTTTCAAAGTATTGATCCAAAAATTAACCAAAATGATCACTTGGATACTGAGATTTATGTAAATGATATGAAACTATTGATTCAAAAAATATCCAAAATTGTCATTTGGATGAGGCTACAGATGGTGGCTATCTTGAGAATCCACCTTCTTGCAGTGCACCATATATGGATAATGATAGTGTTGATTCTCATGTTGGAATGGAGTTCGATTCAGTGGTTGATGTGTATAATTTCTATAATAGATATGCGAGAAGAGTTGGTTTTGGAATCACAACGGTGTGCAGTAGGTCGAACTTGAAAATAAAATTGATTTTCAAGCACGTAGCATGTTGGAGAATTGGAAAATCTAGAAAAAAGGATAATTCTATGAATCCCAAGAATATCGGTAAAGTTGATTGTAAGGCATCGATAAAAGCTAGACTTAATTTCAAGACTGACAAGTGGAGATTGGATGATGTTATTCTAGAACACAACTATCAAATGATTGTATCAACGGTCATTTATCTACGGTCACACAAGAAGATCAACACACCAAAAAAGGCAGAGATTAGCAACATGCATACTGTGAATATACCTACAACTCAAATTTACTCTATTATCATAAGAAGGAAGGGGGTAGAAGGCAATTGGAATTTACGAAGAAGGATGCTCATAATTTCATTTGTTAGAAATGACAAAGTCAGCTGAAAAAAAGAGATGCATAGTCAATAGTAATCCACTTCACACAAATAAAATCTAAAATATGAATTTTTTTATACATTGGACTTGAATGACAATGGGCAGCTTAGGACTATCTTTTGGAACCATGCAAGGTCAAGAATGGCATGCACTTACTTCAGTGTTCGGTGTTGCTTGCTGTTCTGCTGTATGACTTTCTGATAAGAGTTATGATATCCTATTGCCTGCCTATGATATCTACTATAATAAAATAATTATAGTGATAAATTTTAGTAACATTCAAAAAGATTATTATTATAAATACTTTCTAGTGATAATTTCAAAAAATATCATAAAGATATATAATATTATAACACTTTGTCAAGAATGTTACTAAAAGTTATTATATAGCAACGATATCTTATAAATATCATAAAA
>KE504649.1:225344-235668 GCA_000441515.1 Elaeis oleifera
AAACACCCCTATCGAGCTTCGCCCGACGAGCCCAGGCTCACTGACAGGCCACTATGATGGCCACAACGCCGCGCCACTTCCTGCAATGACCCCCACGCGGCTCCATCATGCTCTGGCAAGTCACGACAACGGATATCACTCCGCTCTCCACCGCAGGCCCACGTGGCAAGCCGTAACGATGTCCACGTCTCTACTCCACTACCCTCCGTAACAAACTCCTGAACGGCCCACTACCAGGCGGTTACAGGCGTCGCCACCAAGTCTGTTACGCCCTCTGCCTATAAATAGGTGCCCAGATACGTTATTCTCTAAGCTATAGTCTCTATCTAAAACTCTGCTAAAATCTCCGTTCGAGCACTCCATTCTTGTTGAGGCAGAGAACTGACTTGAGCGTCGGAGGGTTTTGCCGGAGCAACCCCACCTCCGGTTTAGACTTCTTTTGCAGGCCCCGGCGGCGACCGCGGCACCCTCGACTCCAGCATCTCTGACGCCGGCGGATTTTTGCAGCAACAGATATTATTATCCTCTTGTAATAAAAGCCCACTTATATATATAGTTGAGAATATGAATGGATATCAAAAATTTGGATGGACATTATTTTACTATTTATATATAATTTTTTTAATAATCCATTATATGACCTAGAACCCACGTGCAATGCGTGGGCTCAAAACTAGTAATATATTATTTTCTAATATATTGGCATCAAACAAAGACCATTCTTCTAATTCTCTTCCGTAGTATATTCTCTTTGAAAGAAAGCCTTCAAGTTTGATTTGTTCTTGCACAGTTGTACTTAGGCAACTCCTATCTCACAAACAGAACACATGCTTGCATTCTAACTTGATGAAGCTTGGCCAGGGAAACCCACTTGATCAGTTACTCCAAGGTAACAACATTTCTCATACCCTTTCAAATAAAACAACACTTTCATACAAGACTAACATCCTAGAGTAACTAATGTTAGTTCTCTTATACACAACATTCTAGTAGGAAATCTTTGATTCAAAATTGAAGAGGCATTTGTATCTCCCAGTGGGAATCGGGAAGTGGTTGCAGTTTGTGTTGGGGATATTTTTATCCTGACCGAAGATGTAAAGCCTACAAGGAAGGATTGATCTTCACAGATTGTCAAATCTCAGGCCTCTTTCAAAAATTCAAACGACCACTAGCAGCAGAGCAGATAAAGAAGATTAATAAATAAAATTTCTTCAGATAAGAGAAGGATAACGATCATATCTTTCTAGAAAAGTCAAGGCTAACTACCTGATCCTCCTTCTCACGGCTCTTTAGCCTCCACCCATAAATAAAGAGGAATCCTCCAGGTATGAAAGATCCTCTCTCCCAACATGCTTACTCATTTTCTTCTGTTGTCGGATTTCTGACTTAAGCATTGGAGGATCTCCGTCGAAACCACCTATGGTTAGAAATTTTCTTATAGATCCTGCCACCGCCGTCCAGTCATCGTCGATTTGCCGTCGCTGCCCAACTCTAGCTGATCCGATCTCGAGATAAAAATCTATGTCAATAGATTGATGCTAAAAAAAATCCAGATCCATTTACGGAAAGAAGCAATCAACGGGAGGAATCTCATCATATTGCTACAACATCAACCGACGCCGATCAAATTTGACTACCTTCAAATCGTCGAGATGATCTGGCCATCTGCAAATCGATCAATGTCGATCGAATTTGATCGCCCCAAAATTGATCGGCTCCTTTTAAATCATCCAAATTGGGCTCAGAGCTGGGGGGCTAGCGATCCAAATGATCTTTGTTTTGAGTTATTTTATTTCATTTGTTTGTTTATATTCAAAATTTAAATTTTGGAGCTGGATTCAAACAGAGAAGAAGATCCATATCAAGAGCTAAAAAAAAAAGAAAGGTACAGAGCAAGCAACGTATGGTGGCATCATGACACCACCATCAAATTATCTCGACCCCACTGCTCGGATCCAAGCCTCTCCTGCTCTCGACATCCATCCTATTTAGATCCAAACTCCTGAAGTCCTCCCACCCCTACAAGCGGCACATCCAGACAAAAAAAAAGTGCGGCATGAAATGCCAATCTTGCCTGCACAGACAGTGCCGAGGCCTCTCGCATGCCCGTTTATGCTGAAGCATCTCGGCATCGAAGCCATCTGTGTGCAGAGGCCTCCAAGCACCGAAGCTCCCTGCAAGCCCTGCAATCCATACGAGCTCTTGGACATCATTAATTCCTGACTGTGCGCTATCCACCTTGTGCATGCTCCAGAGTTTGCCTGGAGTTACTTGAGTTTGGAGCATGTAGTGATTTCAACAGCATGTCCCATCCTGTCAGAAGAGACAGACAAAAAAAAAGAGAGAAGAAGAAGGAGAAGAAAGAGGAGTGGGAAGAAGGCACAGGCAGCCGTGCCTCCCTCGTGCGTGCGCACATCTCCGCCAACGCCAGGCCGGCATCGACGGCCCACGAGCAGACCGATGCCTCCTGCGCACTGACACACATCCCCGGGCACTGATCTCCACCAGATTGGCAGCCCGCAAGCAAACCGGCACCCCCGCACGCCCACACACGTCAAGTTTTGCAGGATTGGCAGCCTTGCTCCTCTCCGACGCCCTCCCTTCGACCGTCAACTCCTCCGCACATGCGCTCGACGATACCTCTAGTGCACCCTTCCAGCCGAGCCCCCAGCGATGAGGCCGACCCTGATCGGCTAGGTCGACTTCGTTGAGGCCGATTTTGTTAAAAAAGAAGAAGAAGAAGAAAAAAGAAAAAAAGGAAATGAGAGAAGAACAAAGAAGGGCCTGGCCGAACCATGCCCTCCACCTCCCGTGCGCCGTGGTGAAGCAAGAGCCCCACCGGTCGGTCCGTCGCACTGCTGCACCGAAGTAGGTTCGCCGTCGGCCGATCTGTCCTAAGCCGTGCCAAACCCTGCCAGCACTAAGATGGCTTGCAAGTGGCCTTCGAAGCCTCCGCCGGCATTGAACCTCGCTGGATCCGAAGGCATCAGTCTCCCCACTTGTATCTTTGCACCTGACGAAGCCAAGATTGCCTGCAAATGGATCGTTGGCCCCCTGCACTCCATCGATCGAGATGCTGACCTCCGAAGCCACTGAAGGGCCCCGACCTTGCCGATCTCGGCCGACTTCAGGCTTTCGAGTTCGGGGCACTGGGAGCTCATCGTAGCTGAGATCCGACCTCCCTCTATTGTCATCGCTGATCTCTTCTAGCTCCGACTGTCCAAGCCCTCTGCTTGCGGACCCGAAGCTCTCCCGCACCGAGGCCATCCGTGAGAGACCACCCCCTGTGCGTGCACCCCTTGCATTCCTCGGCCAAAGCTCCCCGCATGCACCGGTGCTGAATCCACCAGCAAGTGGCTCCGAAGCCCTCGTGCACACCTGCTCACCGTTGATGCCGACGCTTGCAGGATCTGCGGATCCGAGGTCCCAAGCGCACCTCCTATGCGCCCAATGGTGCCGATCTACCTTTTATGGCACCAACCCTTTCTAGATCCAGGCGTCCGGAGTTGCTCCATTCCCCGATTTCATACCACAAGGGCATGGCCAATCCTATCACCACAGTGGCTAAGGAGCTCGGTGGTGAGCTCTCCTACGGTGAATACCTCAACAGCGAAAGGCCACTTTATCTATAAATAAAACCCCGAGGTAGCCAATAGCCTTTCCATTTTGCTTTCCTTCTTACAGGTTCAGCAGCCTAGACTAACAATAGAAAGCCAAGGAGAAAATCAAGGCTAAGCCTAAGAGAAAAATCAAGTCTGATCAGAGTAGATAAAGATCGATCAGAGCCCAAAATAAGATCAACCAGAGTTCAGATAAAGGCCGATCAGAACAGATAAAGACAAGTCTGAACTAAGGAGAAAATCCAAACTGATCAGAGTAGATAAAGATCGATCAGAGCCCAAAATAAGGCCAACCAGAGTTCAGATAAAGGCCGATCAGAACAGATAAAGACCGATCAGAGTTCAGATCCAGACTGATTAGAGTAGATAAAGACCGATCAGAGCTCAGATCTAGATCGATCAGAGCAGATAAAGGCCGACCAGAGCAGATCCAGGCCAATCAGAGCAGATAAAGGTCGATCAGAGCTCAGATCCAGACCGACCAGAGTAGATAAAGGCTGATCAGAGCAAATTCAGACCGACCAGAGTCCAAAATAAAGCTGATCAGAGCTCTGATCCAGGCTGACCAGAGTCCAGAATAAGGCTGATCAAAGCTCAGATCTAGACCAACTAGTGCTCAAAATCAGGCTAATCCATAGTAAAAATAAGCTCAAACTGAGGCAGAGCTCTAATTCAAATTAAGATAAATGACAGGAAGGAGTCAAGCAAAATCCAAAAGCTCTCAAACAGAGCTCACAACTCTCATGGTAAAAGACTTTCAGACCCTATTTATTATCCCGTATTATTCTTTTGAACAACAAATTTTCAAGCACTTAAGCTGAAGTGAGGACCAATCTGAGCAAACCAAAGCTGGACTATCAAGCAAAAGACAATAGCTGAAATGAAGGATCAAGTAGAGCTCATCGCCAAGATGAAGTCTAAAGCCGGATCAAGAAGGCCAAGCTCTGATATGGACTAAAGATTGACCTCCAAAGGTCGACCCTCCAGGAGTAAGCTCTCGAAAAGCCGAACTCTCGAAGGATAACCTCCAGAAGCTGAGCTCCTAGAAGCCAAAATGCCAACTAATGAAAGTTAGTTGGAGAAAAACCGGCTAAAATAGGATCAGTAACTTAAGACCTCGACAACCAAGCAGTGGGGGATAACCTATAGGATCTCCGAAAGTCGCATCCACTCTTCAGCGAATCAACACCCATAAGGAAGGCCTTCCAACGGCCCTAACAAGAGAGAGACCGATTGGCCCTTTTGCACCCCAGCATCCAAACAGGGGGAGGCCGGATGATCCTTTTGCACCCCAGTGAGGCCATAGCAGATCAGATCTTATGGGGACCTCTGGATCCTTGATGCCCTTTGAGAGGTGCCTGAGATCCTCGAGGCCACAGCAGACCAGACCCTATGGGGACCTCCAGATCCTTGATACCCTTCGGGAGGTGCCTAAGACCCCTGAGGTGATGGTGGACCAGATCCTATGGGGACCTTCGAATCCTTGATGCTCTTTGAGAGATGCCTGAGATCCTCGAGGCCATAGCAGATCGATCCTGTGGGGACTTCCAGATCCTTGATACCTTTCGGGAGGCATCTGAGATCCTTGAGGTCACAGCAGACCAGACCCTGTGAGGACCTCCGGATCCTTGATGCCCTTCGAGAGGTACTTGAGATCTCTGAGGCCACGGCAGACCAAACCTTGTGGGGACCTCCGGATCCTTGTTGCCCTTCGGGAGGTGCCTGAGATTCTCGAGGCCATAGTGGACCAGACCCTCTAGGGAACCCCAGATCCTTGATGCCCTTTGGGAGGTGCCTAAGATCCCCAAGGCCACAGTAGACCAGATCCCGTGGGGACCTTTGGATCCTTGATGCCTTTTGGAAGGTGCATGGGATCCTCGAGGCCACAGTAGATCAGACCTGTGGGGACCTCCAGATCCTTATGCCCTTCGGGAGGTGCCTAAGATCTCTGAGACTACAGCGCACCAGACCCTGTGGGGACCTCCGGATCCTTAATGCCCTTCGGGAGGCATCTGAGATCCCCATAGCCACAGCGGACTAGACCCTGTGGGGATCTCTGGATCCTTGATGTCCTTTAGGAGGTGCCTGAGATCTCTGAGGTCACAACAGACTAGACCTTGTGGGGATTTTCGGATCCTTGATACCCTTCGAGAGGCACTTAAGATCTCCGAGGCCACAGTGGACCAGACCTTATAGGGATCTCTGGATCCTTGATATCCTTCGAGAGGCATCTGAGATCCCCAGGGCCACAGCGGATCAGACTCTATGGGGACCTTCGGATCCTTGATACCCTTCGGGAGGCACCTGAGATCCCAGAGCCACAACAGACCAAACCCTGTGAGGACCTTCGGATCCATGATTCCCTTATGAAGGCATCTGAGATTTTTGAGGCCACAGCAGATTAGATCCTATGGGGACCTCCAGATCCTTGATACCTTTTGAGAGGTGCCTGAGATCCCTGAGGCCATAGCGAACCAGATCCTTGATGCCTTTTGGGAGGCACCTAAGATCCCCGAGGCCACAGCAGACTAGACTCTGTGGAGACCTCCGAATCCTTGATGTCCTTCGCGAGGCGTCTGAGATCCCTAAGGTCACAGCAGAAAGAAAGACGATCTTTGATCGACTTAGTCACTGAAGATCTAAAAGACGGTCTTTGATTGGCTCAGTCTTAAAAATAAAGACAGTCTTTGATCGGTTTAGTCCTGACAAACAAAAATGATTTTTGATCGGTCAGTCAACTGAAGGAGCCTTTGATCGGCTCGGAGCCCTCAAATTCTGCAGTCATCCGAGCTGAAGGCCAAAAACCCTCAAACTACTTCAACATGAAATCAAAGGAATCTGAGTTCAAGTGACACGGAAGGGCACGTCTTCGGCAAGTCCGATTTGGTATACTCCCTTCGTCCGAACCAAGGCTCGAACTCGAAAGTAGGGGGACTAGTGTTGAGAGTATTTTTATCCTGACTAAAGATGTGAAGCCTACAAGGAAGGGTTGACCTTCACAGATCCTCAAATCTCAGGCCTCTTTCAAAAATTCAAACGACCACTGGTAGCAGAGCAGATAAGAAAGATTAATAAATAAAATCTCTTCAGATAAGGAAAGGATAACGACCATATCTCTTCAGATAAGTCAAGACTAACCGCCTAATTCTCTTTTCTCTCATGGCTCTTCAGCCTCCGTCCATAAATAAAGAGGGATCCTCCAAGTATATAAGATTCTCTCTCCTAACACGCTCACTCCTTCCCTTCTGTTGTCGGATTTTTGACTTGAATGTCGGAGGATACCCATTAGAGCCATCTCTAGTTAAAATTTTTTTGTAGGTCCTGCTGCCACCATCTGACCATTGTCGATCTGCCGTCGCTGTCTAACTCCAGTTGATCCAATCTCGAGATAAAAAATTGCATCAATAGTTTGCATGATGTAGGAAGTTGATGGCCGATGAGAGGATTGCTTTTGTCGATCATCATGCATTTAGGCATGCAAACAAAACAATAGTGGGTGCACATAGAATTGAGAAATGCAAGCTATTTTGCAGCTTTCATTCTCAATAAAAAAAAGAAAAGAAATGCAAGGTCCAGTTTTGTACCTCTTAATGATGACTTTTACTTCAAAGATAATGAGAATGGAGATTTATGAAATATCTTTGAGGAAGCTATTTTAATTGGTACAGCAAGTAATTGCTTTTATAATAAGAATATATTGAGATGCTTTTTCTTTGTTGTAGCCAAGACATATTCTCTAATTAGGAAGATAAGAATTTTCTTTTGTTATTTTGGATTGTTAAAGGAGTGTTATCTTTTTTGTGATCCAAAATGGTTGCTCTCGGAAGTTTAATTACAGACCTAAAACTATGTAAATGCACATTACAAGAATATTGAATATTAACATCGGTATTGGTAATACAAAACAAACTCTATCGCTAATAATACTTTTTAGCAACAATAAAATCGATCAAAAATCATGTCGTCGCTAATATTATTAACGATGGTAAAATAATTATTAGCGACAACAAACATCATCGCTAAAAGTATTTAAATTTTTAAATTTTTATGATATTTAAATATAAAATAATTATTAGCAATAGCAAATTGGGGTTATTAGTGATGGAAAACTTACCATCGCCAATAATTTTTTAAAAAAATTGAAGAATAATTTGAAAAATATTTTTAAAATATTATTAGTGATCAAATTAGTGATTGTGATATTTTTTATTGTTAATAATCTAAAAATAATTTAGATTCAATTCGAATCTAATTCGAACTTGATTCGAATCTGATTCAAATCTAATTCAAAATTCTGTCAAATCTAATTTAATTAGGCTTTAGATCTATGATCTACTTGGATTATAAAATTCAATTAGCCTCAAAATAAATTAAATAAATTAAATTAAATTAATTTAAATCAATTAAAAAATTATTTTAATTTGGATTCAATTCGAACTCGATTTGAATTCAATTCGAAATCCTGTCAATCTTAATTCAATTAGTATTAAAATTGAAATTATACTTGAATTATAAAACTCAATTATCTTTAAATTAAGTCAAATCAAATTAAATTTAATCTAATTTAAATCAATTAGAAGAAAATAATTTTTAATTTGGGTTCAAATCGAATCTAATTCGAATCCGATTCGAATTCAATTCAATTCGAAATCCTGTCAAACTCAATTCAATTAGACTTTAAATTTAAGTCTTAATTAAATTATAAAATTTAAATATTTTAAATTAAATTATATCTAATTAAATTTAATCTAATTTAAATCAATTAAAAAATAATTTTTAATTTGAGTTCAATTCAAATCTAATTCGATCTCGATTCGAATTTAATTCGAAATCTTGTTAAATCTAATTCAATTAGATTTTGAATTCAAGTTCTGTTTGAATTATAAAATTTAATTAATCTCAAATTAAATCAAATCTACTTAAATTAAATCTATTTTAAATCAATTAAAATTTGATCAATGATTCAATTCGAATCCAATTCGAAATCGATTCGAATCTAATTCGAAATCCTATCAAATCTAATTTAATTAGACTTTGAATCTAAATCTTACTTAAATTATAAAATCTAATTAGTCTTAAATTAAATCAAATTTAATTAAATTAAATCTGATTTAAGTCAATTAGGACTTGATCCATGATTCAATTTGAATCCACTTCGAAATCAATTCAAATTCAATTCGAAATCTTATCAAACCTAATTCAATTAGGCTTTGAATCCAAGTCCTACTTGAACTATAAAACTTAATTAGTCTCAAAGTAAGTCAAATCTAATTAATTAAATCTGATTTAAATCAATTAGAACTTGATCCATGATTCAATTTGAATCTAATTGGAATCCGATTCGAATTCAATTCAAAATCTTATCAAATCTAATTTAATTAGGCTTTGAATTCAAGTCCTACTTAGATTATAAAATCTAATTAGTCTCAAATTAACTCAAGCTTAATTAAGTTAAATTTGATTTAAATCAATTAAGACTTGATCCATGATTCAATTCGAATCCAATTTGAAATCTTATCAAATCTAATTCAATTAGGCTTTGAATCCAAACCCTACTTGAAATATTAAAATCCAATTAGCTTTAGATTAAGTCAAACCTAATTAAATTAAATTTAATTTAAATCAATTAGGACTTGATCCATAATTAATTAAGTGCAAAAATTTAATAAAATTCAATAATAATTTTTACCACCCAAAAGTAATCAAAGAGAAAATTTTAATATTAAAATTTATTTAATAGTATTAGAGATGGTATTAGCGATGGAATAATATGCCATCGCTAATAATTTTGAAAAAAATATTATTTAAAATTTAAAAATAATATTAAAATTTAATATTTAAAAAAATTTAATAGTATTAGCAATGGTAGGTGGATATTAGCGACAGAAAATACCGTCGCTAATACCCTGACATGCAAAATGAAGTGTATTACCGACCATATTACCGACGGCCATCGTTGTCATTGGTAATAGTTTGGCTAAACTACACTCCTTGCCTACTGGAGGAAAAAAATTCCGCACTCGTTCTCCTCCTTCTCGTGAATCTCCTCTTATTCTCCTCCTTCCTGGCTTTTTCCCATCTCGTCGGTGCCTTCTCTTGATCGATGTCCACCCCATCCCGATGCATCCTTCCCAGCTTCCTCGCTCCCATGCATCCTCCTTCCTGGCGTCTCGACCCGCCGATGCCTCCTACGTCGGGGCCCCGAGCCCGCCGCCTTGGCCCGCCTTACTTGCAGCCAACCGACCCGCCGACGCCTCCTATGCCGCGGCCTCGAGCCGGCTGCCCTGGTCCCATCTTGCCTGCGGTCACCCGACACCGACTCCACCAGTGCCTCCTATGCCGCAGTGTCGAGCCCACCGCCTGGTCCTGCCTCATTCGCGGCCACCCGACCCATCGGCTCCTACACCGCGGCTGCCCAACCCGCCAGTCAGACTCTGTGGCCCCTGCCTCGCCAGCATCCCCGTGGCCTCGTCCCCATCGGCCTGACCGCACGGCCCTGCACCGTCAACCGACCCTGTAGCCCCATCCCCACGCCAATACGCCTACTATTGTGAGTATTAGTGATGGCATTAGCGATGCTAGTATTGTCTCATGGTTAAAGGTGCAGAAAACTTGCAATGCCTTATTTTCAATGGCTATATTCTTATGGTTGCCTTCTTATTTTCTTAATGATGATCTAAACTAAATAGATATTGAAGGGACTG
>KE504649.1:239318-251601 GCA_000441515.1 Elaeis oleifera
AATAAATTTTAAAAAATATTATTATTAATTTTTTTAAAAATAAATTAATTATTAGCGATGGTATTAGAAATGGATATTGCTGTCGTTAATATTTATTAGTGACAGTATTAGCGACGATAATGCTGTCGTTAATTTTTTTTAAATTTTTTATTAATTAAAATTAAAAAATTAGAAACGGTATTAGCGATGGCGTATTGATCGCTAATAATTATTAGCAATGGTATTAGCCATGCAAAATACCATCGCTAATATTTTTAAATTAATTTAAAATTTAAAATAAGTAGCGGTGAAATTTTTCGTCGCTAATGCCGTCACTAATGCCGTCGCTAATAAAGATATTTAGCGATTAGATATTTTCAGATTGGCTGTTATGATGGAATTAGTGACGGTAAGTGGACTATTAATGGTAATAACTAGCCGTCGCTAATAGTCTGATTTTTGTAATGTACATACTATTTTTTTATGATGAATTCTCTTATGAAGCCCTAAGACTCATGCAAATCAAAAAGGCATTTAAATCTGACATATGAATGACCAATAGAGCAATTTTACAATAGCTCTGTAGCAAGCTTGCCCATGCATGAGCCCTCAGAGAACCACTTGCATAAAACCTCATCGATAAGAATATTTCAAAAGAAAAAATGCATCTAGGTGCCACATAATGACAGCCAATATTACTGTAACATGGATGTTACTCATCCACTTTCATTGCATTTTATCATCTTAGTCGCTTTTGTATTGACACCAGCCAAATTATTCATGACATTTGGTCTTCGTGCAAATACTTCATTAGGGTCGATTTCGCGCATAAATTCAAGAACAGCTGATCAAAGCATGGATTTGATTCTCTCGGTATACCAAGATATTTTGTTCCAAGTCATGATAAAAAAACAGTACCCAAAATAGTTGCACATTTGATTGCTAATTATTATAATGGTCTATCACATGTCTGTACCACCGTCTCTCTACGTCTGCTATGAATCATTGCAGCCATGTAATTCTCCATTTGTGCTACGTTCCCCATATTAACTCCATTTACTCTACGTTTCGCTTGCATGGCACGTACAAAGATCCGAGGATGGTACAGCTTACTTAAGCGCGGTGTTCCAAAGCCAATCAACAAACCAGCGACACGTGTGACGAGGCAAAATAATATAGCTCCCACATCAATCAATTAGCCCGCCTTTCTCTTTACCAAAAAAAAAAAAAAGGACCCGCCTTGCTTTTGACCCATCGCTACTCGGAAGAGCCCCTTATCCACTAAGACTGATATCTCAATTATTAAACCAGAAACACTCGTCACATCCCTTGAATCTAATTGGAATCAACCATGATGATCCACGTGGCAGTATCAAATGGAAAAATTCCTACTGTAAAGGCGTGCTGTAGAGGAGCAGAATTTTGAAACGAATCATTCGATCTACACCACAACGACCACCATCTCAACAGCTGAGAAGTATAGCATCATTGCCGTTTTTCCCAAGAAAATAGTACCCGGCGTGGGGTTGGTTTGGGGGTTGGGACGGGTGGAGTCGGGGAGAGTTGTGGTGGTTAGAATTGGTGAAAAAATTTTTATGCACCACGGACGGTGCAGAAAGCATGCAACGTCAATGGTGATTGTCTCACACACAGAGTTAGAGTATGATGCATAATTTTTTTTTCTTAACCTCATGTGTGAGCTAATACGGTGCACGCGATTGTGCACTGCCCGTGATGCACAAAAAATTCATTAAAAATTGATAAACTTCATCATTCAAAAAGCCCTAGTTTTTAAAACTATCATACAAAAAGATATGTTATATAATCAAATTAAGGCCCTACTTAGAAAAGTTTTAAGTATTAACAAATTGAATCAAGATGATCATCCTAAAAAGTACTTCACTTTCCAAGTCCACCATAAGCCGGCAATGCATGAGCGTTAGACAACGGAATTAAGCATGCAGTTGCCCATAAGAAGACATAATTTTAGATATCTGCATGTATAATAAGTGGGGCATTTTTATTGGATATGAAAAAGGGGGACCAATAGCACTTTAGAAAAAGTTCATTTTGGAGTGGCCCCCTGGATGCTGCTTCGGGGATCAGCAGACTTCATTGGCAAGGTAACAATGCCGTTGTGTATGGATTGCCATTTGTCTGCAGTGACAAAAAGAAACAAAGAGTCTTCTTTAACAAATATTATTAGATGTTGGATGTAATAATGAAGCCACCAAGCAAAAACTATGTTTGTTTTTTATAAGATTATACAGCACCGATCTAATTAAAATTCAATGAATAAAACTACATAAACATATAGCAAAAGATACATACAAAATTATTCAAAATAAAGACATAGAGAAATGATATGTAAGTCAAATAAAAATATGACAAAACTAAAAGTTGCAACAACATACTTTACTTTGCCAAGAAAACGATAGGATTTTGCCACAAAGAATCATGTGATATTTTTTCATTTTAAAAATAGAAGCATGTAATAATTTTTTAAATATATATATTATATATAAATATAATTTGATATGAAACAATTTTTCTAAACAATTAAGTTTAATATATATTTCAAAAAAAAAATTCAGCTTTTATGACCAATAAGTTTAATATAAAAAAATGAACACTTTAAAAATACAGTGTCTTTCCACTGTTCTAAAAGTGCATGGTTTAGAGATTGATCTCATCCTCATTTTTTCATGTCATAGCATCATCAATCAATTTTAATCAAATTTTGCTTAAACACATGGAAGCAAAATGCATGTATGTAATTTGTTACCTTAATTTTTATAAAATCACGTATTAATTTTTATTTAATTTTTAATACATGTTATATTCTTTTTGTATTATTTTGATGGACCAATGGATTGTCTCAGGAAAACCTAAAGAAGTCCCCGCCCACCTCTCCCCATGGTGCCTCAAAAACAGTCTTTTTGTTCCTGTGGAATAATAATAAATAGAAAGAAGTGAGGACTGCATATTTTTATCAAGTCTTCCCTTTTGCGCTCTCTCTCTCTCTCAGCAAACCCCAAAAGTCTCTCCTTTTCTCCTCCCGTTTCCCTTAGGACCTCTTCTCCCCATCACCGCCGTCCCCTCGGCCTCTCTCCTCCTCCCAAGATGAGCGGCGGCTTTAGGGTTTCGATCCCTCCAACGTCCGGAAGACGATCCAGAACATCAAGGAGATCGCCGGCAACCACAGCGACGAGGAGGTGTACGCAATGCTCAAAGAGTGCTCTATGGATCCCAACGAGACCACCCAGAGGCTCCTCCTCGAAGGTCCCCCTTTTCTCCCACTTCCCCAATCCAAACCCTCCATCTAGATTTGTTTGGGCTCTGCTTTTGTTCCTTTGCTCGAATCGTCGGTCTGCTTGATTTGGATGCAGGCTTCTTTTGTTTTGATAGGAGGTGGCAGTCATTACATGAATCGAGGCAAGCCCTGTTGGGTTTATGGGTTGTAGGAGATTGATGCCTTTTCAATTTTTTTTAACACGCTTTTTATCGTTTCTTTCGGTTTCCAGAACGAGATTTGGAGGTTTTGGTGCGTAAATTTGTTGGCCTATCGAGGGTTTTATCTGGTTATACTGAAAGGCTGATCTTGATAGGATCACGGCTGATCTTAGTGGTTTGGAAGAAAAGCGAGACCTTTGTTGCGAAAGTTGGAGTTGGGTCATCGAGTAGTGTTCGTCAGCTATCCATCTTCATCTTTGTTTAGTTTATTATAGCTTTCTATATGCAAGAGTTAATCCTGTTAACATCAGCGACAGCTTAGAGATGCTTATTTCAATGGCAGATCTGTTAACTCTCATTCCATAGAATGAACAGTGCAACTTTGTTATGCGTATGGCATTGGTTTAATGGCTGTGATCGAATACTGCAGGCTGTTTTGTTACCCTTTTCTTCATGAATTTGAACTGGTGGAAGTTGCTGGACTAGTTAGCAAACTGTGGATTTGATCGTTCTTATACTTTTCTAAGGGAGTCTTGCCAGTGCCCACAACTGATTGACGAACAAAGTATTGCAATATCTATATATTATATTTTAGATTATCTAGGAATTCTGCATCTCTTTAAGATTTGCTATTCAATCCAGGTAATGAAAGTGTCATCTTGGAATAGGTGAAGTTACCTAAGTGGTAATGGATAGGCATATCTTGGTGTACGCACCTCTTATCCTGTTCTTAATTTGATTCACATAATCTACTTTGTTGCCTTTAATTTCTGAATGCACTCGGTCAATGTTCTTGACTGTAGGGGACTTTTTACTATTGTGTGTAATTTGATTCACACAATCTACTCTTCACATAATCATGCGTTATATTCCTGCCTCCCTCCCCTCCTTTCTTTCTTGCTTTCTTACTGTCACCTCACACACATATAGTTATGTGTATGCATTTTTTGCATAAATATTTGTGCATCTACATTTGTGTGTGCATGCGTTCATGTGTGTATGCATGTGCATTTGTGTGTCTATGCCTACATGCTGCTCAAAATGTGGCATAATTAGGTGGTAATGAGTGCATTGCTTTTTTCAGATACCTTCATGAGGTCAAGAGGAAGCGTGATAAGAGAAAGAGGTATTTCTTTGTTATTTTGCTTGCATTTATTTAATGTTAATCCTGTAATTTCTTTTCATTCTTATTAGGACTGCTGAGTAAATAGTTTTCATGGAACAAGTTTTCAACTTCTGTTTGTATCACCTTTGTTTTTTTGTTGTAATCAAGGAATTAAATCCATTCTAAATTCAGAGAGTAAGATTATCATGGTCAATGCTATTGCATGTAACATTGTATTTCTATAAATATGCGTGCCATTTTCTGTGCCATTCATACATTTGTTGCATTGTCTAATAAAATAATACAAATATACTTGTTCCTACAACATGGCAATAATTCTGCAGGTGACTCTAGATGCGAATTTCTCTTTCAAATATCTGCATATGTGAATGTTGCCCTAAGCAACATCAATCCAGATTGTGAAATGAAAAAGAAGATGCAAACTTATATCTCATTTGAATCTGTTCCTCTTTCCAAATTGAAAAAAAAATCAGGAAATTCTTCAACTTTACTAAGCACTTGATCCTTTAAATCTGACCTTGCTTCTTATGTCTGATTTGTGCTATTTTCCATTGTCCTGCTTTGAGCATTATTCTTCTTCTCAATGGCACCGATCTTTAATGATGAACAACTACAATGCCAAATTTTGATGTGATCCAAAGATGGGCTTAAAATTCTAGCATTTTGAAGTTGAGATCTACCATCAAGGGGATGTTGGATAATGTCTTGCTTTTAGGATTGTAAACAGATAAAATCGACATTTTTGTAAAGTTTTGTAATAAAATGATCCTGACAGTGTGGTGTTGAGTATGCAGAAACATCAGCCTTTTATTAAATGATCATCAATAGTCAGCTTTTATTGACTGATCCTGAAATTATATTTTTAATATGCAAAAACATACATACTTCTTGTGCCCTACAACTTTCTGAAGGACAGATATGGCAATTCTAGTTAATTCATTGTGACAAATTTCAAACTTCATCCATTAAGTGTATATTTATTGTTTCATTTTACAACTCTTTTGAATAAACTTGTTTGACCCTTTGATTATATTTTGATGGCTGATTTGGTCATAATTCTCAATACTTATGGCTCAGGTGTCGTGAGATATCCAATGACAAACTATTTTGATTTATTCTTTGCTTGAAATTGTATTTTAATCATTTTACTTTGTGATTCTTTGCAGAACATCAGAGACCCAGCTGATTCTAGGTGGAGGCAGGGAGTGCAGGGGCGAGGAGGTAGGAGTGGTCGAGGAAACTATTCTTCACGCTATTCATCCAATGGTATGTGCCTACACCTATAATATGAAGCTTGAGTTCAGCTGGCCATGAAGATAGCTCTTGTTGACACTTCATGCTCTTATAGGTTGTGCTTTGTTGAATCTACTAATTGAAATTTTTTCAGTTTGTATGTTTTGCTTTTTATGATTTACTGAATAGGGTCCACTTAATGGGTGTTCCTTTGAAGTTTTAAACGTTAACTCTTTAGGATGTATATTTATGCTTCTGATTCTTGTTCGGTTGAATGATCTGAGGCTGCCAGTAACACAAACTTGTTTACCAGATCTGAAAGTCTCTGTTTATCATCAATGAGAGCTCATTTTTCACACTATACATCATGTCCTCTTCTTCTTCTTATTTTTGTAATTATATCCTAATTGTGTTAAATATATCATGCTGTTTATTTATTTGTCTTAAATTTGTATCTTGTATCATAATTTTCAAACCTTATTATTATCCCTGAGATTTGTCATTATACAGCACATGCATTGTTGTGTTTGCTTAGATGCATTCTGCATTATAAATATCATATGTTGACTAATTTTACGTGCAAGGATGCTACTTTATCATTTTATCTGTTGGATATAAATCATACATATTGCTTACCTCCTTGCAGATATTGTCGGGGAAGGAATGTTACTTCTAGAAAGGAGAATGGAGTGGGCACAGACAGTGGCAATAAATCTTCTTTATCTGCTATTCCAGATACTGAGAACAAATCTTCAATCTCCATTTCAAGGTATCTGATTTGGGCTGTAATTAGTTGGCCACATACTTTATCGTTATAACAATCTATAACTATAATATTAGAATGTGATTTGTTGATTTTGTTTATGTTGATGAAATTAATATAAGCCTTCTGATGCACTTTACTTATGCATGTTAAGTTGACATATATGCTATGCTGTACCATCACTTGCTGCTGTTGCAGATACGTATTGCTTTTAGCCATTTGTGTCATTCTTGATTGATCATGAGACTGTCACGAAGTGGGATGAATATAGTATTCTCATGTCTTTGCAAATTTCTGTGATGTTTAAATAGGTGATTTGGCAATATGAATTTGTCACATATCCTGGTTGTAGAAGTAGCAGGCACTGGCTTCCTTACTCTCTTTTGAACTTGTTGTCATGCATTGCAAATTGAAGACTCCATAAGTTGATGTAAATGTAGTCCCAATTCTTAACTTGCTATTTACCTTCTGTAGTTTCTTTATGACAGAACAGAGTCAGAACCATTTAACAAACATCATGTTGAGTAGTCAACCATTTGCGAGTTGCTTTTGAGTCCTACCTTGCTTTTGGGTGCTTATATATGATAAGTTCATAAATTTTTTCTGACACAACATTAAGCCTTTTTTTAAAAAAAATATTTTTGAATGAGGACAATGAACAGTTTTTCATGTGACTGTTATCAGATAATTATTTGTCAGCAATGTAAATCAGGCTTCTTTCGCATACTTCGGATTTATCTTTCATTGAGTATAATTTCGATAGATCTTCTATATTATATATTTATTATATATTATAATTATAATAAGAAGAGATGACATGGGCATGCTAAAGCCGGACTCCAAACCAGTGAAGCCACTATAATTACATTTTAGTTCCAACTTAGAATGGGAAAGCATTGAAGAGAGATCTCGAAAGCACTAACACCAGTGATGGGATTTGACAACCTGCAGGACCCACACATGGTTAATGAGGGATAGAGAGTGGACACTATGTGTGAGAGAGAGACCTTTGAAGTCCAGAAACACCTCTTTACTCTCTCTCCTAATTCTTGATGGGCATGTTCAGATTATTAGGTTGGTTTGGTTCCAGCATCTATCTGGATGTGTTGGCAAACAGGTTATCACTTATTGGAAAATGGTTAGGGTGTGAGTCAGACTTTGTGCTAGGGATCTAAGGACAAGTTTCACTCATGATTATTCCATCGGACTGCACATATGCAAAATGCACTGTAGTATAATTTTGTTTTTCACTGTTTATAATGGGGGTTGACATGTTCCTCTTTGTCGAACTCAATCCCAATGCGATCCCCTTTTTTTCTAAAAATACATATGGCACCTGCTTTTAGATTCTTAGGACAAGATTATCCCTGTTATTCAACCAATTATTGATTCGATCAATTTGCCATTTGTTTAACAATGACCATACTTTAGTTTCCTATATATTATATCACAAACTATTTAGATGAATGATTAGTTTATGTCTCTTCTTTTCTTTACTAATAAAAAAAGAGAGACTATAATCAAAGCTAACTAAATGACAATAAACAAATCAGCCATTAGTTGAGGTATCGGGGAAAAAGGATGTCAATTTCTTGACAAGTTTTGTGCATCACTACCTTAATTACCATGATTTTAGTATGCCAATGGATTGTAGGAGTATTCATAATTGGTTATAATTCATAATGATATTTCTCCATTGGACTGCACATATGCGATTTGGATTGTATGTATAGGGTCTTTTTCCATGGTTATAGTTTTAGTGCTTTACTGCCTTAATTACCATGATATCATCTTTTTAGATTTGGGTTCTTTACTTTTATTTTTTTGAAAAAAACATAATTCTTGAGTTCCTTTGATTTTACTTTTGCTGATTGAGTACTCAATTAAAGATGAAAAGATTTTTTTTCCCTGTATGTAGGCATCACTATATTTATATTTTTGCATGCTTGATACTTTTCAGCTCTGTACCTGGCCTGGCCAATGGTCCCAGCAATGTGGATCACCCTATTTCATCTCATGCATGTTCGTCGCAAGTATCTGGTGTCAGTCAGATTGCTTCAAGGAAGAAAGTTCTGCTGCTGAAACAATAAGTTGGGGAAGACCTCATTGATCTCTGATGATGTAAAAAGTGGTTCTGCATCTGGACAGTCCGTACCAGGTTCGGGCGAATCTGTATCATCCAAGGCGGCATCTGTGTCTGGGGGATATGCCTCATCATCTGATCCTGTGCTATTGCCATTTCTTGATACATGTAGCCCGGGTGATGCGGGCACTATCAAACATGTGATTGGAAGTCAGAGGACTGTTGTTGAAATGGCAACTAAGGCTTCGTCTTGTGATATATCTGGACCAGAGTTGTTGTCTCTACACCGAAAAGGTTTTCTGACATTAGTCATTCTCCAGTACATGGTAAGGTGCGAAGTAGATCACAAGGATCTGAAGTGCACCAAGTCTCAGATACATCACATGCTGCATCTTCATCTCTATCTGGCCCTACAGGCAGCAGACCATCTTCCACTTACAGCAGCCGATCACAACAGCTAACTGGTTCACAAAAGGTATTATATCCATGGCTCTGACATGTTCCAGCCATATCTCTGCATTTGTTTATATCAATTTTCACATTTTTCCACATTAGGTAATACTGAAGTTTTGGTCTATTTTGTGAATTTTTGTCATACTATCTTGCAACCACGAGCCTTCATTTCATGCATAAACTATCTTTTGTTTGTTACCCTAATGTGTTAGTGATGAGCTCAATTTTTATAGTGTTTCTACTATGCTCTGTCTATTGTCGTGTATTCTAATATGTTGGGGGCTGACATCTTCTTGGCTGTGGGTTTTATCCAGCAACATGTTATTTATGAACTTGCCAAGCATATTGTGGAGCTAGACTCTTGAATTGTTTCTAATTCTAGATTTCCAGGTCATATAACTATTAATATCTAACAGTCTATAATTATTTGAGGAATCAGCTTAGAAGCAGTTGTTGAAAATTGACATTCTTTGATTTTTATTCTTAATAACTTTGAATTAATTTATTTACAAGTACAAGTGGGCAGGGTACATGCATGCATGCTATATTTTCAAATACAGCAATTGCACGTTAGTGCATAGTTATTGGATTCAGTAATACTTATTTATGTATTTTTTTACTTAATCTAACTGATTACTTCTCATTCATTTCTGTTTTATATCCTGATCCACATGCATGAGAACTGGGCTTTTGATTGTATGAAAGTAAAAGGGAATAAAAAACACGGAGAGAGGAGGAAAGAGAGTGGTAGATTGATCAATGCTATGATATAGAATTATTAACCAGTAATTGCTTCCATCACTTCTGTCTCCACCCAACATTCTCCCAAACCTCTTTGTCATCCCCGAATGAACCACCCTCCTCAACATCATAGGTGACATGTTCTTTGATTGGACAGCCCCTTGCCTGCTCCCTCAGTATCTTGCATGTCTCCTTCCACACCATCCCATTTGATATATCATTTATATATATTTTGAGCCATCTGCCCCATGCTACCTTCGATACCGACAATCTCCCTTTCTCGGACCTCTTGGTGTTGCCATCTGCCACCCTTACGTCTCCCATAACATGCTCATTGCCACCTCTCCCGGCCAACCCACTTTATGCTCATCATGAGCAAGCCGTCCACTATCGCTGCTTCAATGCCACCCTCTTGGACATTGCCAATCCCTCAACAAGCCCTTCAGCAATGCTTGGTCAAATCCACTGGCCTATCCATCTTTATGGTGGGCTTCCTTTTTGCTGTCGCTCTAAAGTCCCTTGCGCCTGGGTGTTGGGCTTGGCTGGACTACCATTTGCCAGGGTTGGTGGTGCATGTGTTGTTTTGGTCACAAAACCAATTGTTGAATGGAGAGGCTGTGGTGCTGGAGGGGCAAGGATGGGCATTGCTTGGTCAATGTCAATAGTGGACCAGGTGCCGCAGGTAGTTGTCGTATACAGGTTGGGAATAGTGGTGAGGGTTAGGTTTTAGAAATCAAGATCTTGGTGCATGCATTGATGGGGGCATTTATGAGCCACCATGGGTGGACCTCGACACTATAGAGCATGCAGCATGGGTGCTGATGGTGGAGTGGTCATTGTTGGGGGAGCAACACACAACTGATGGTGAAGGAGCTTGAGGTGTGCGTAGCGATGGTAAGTGCGATGGAGGGAGTGATGCCGGAGGAGATGGGGAGGGGGAAGAAATACATTCAAGGGTGAGGGAGATCGCAACTGAGTTGGAAGCAATGGGGTTGGAGTGATGAAGAAGCGGTTCTTGAATAGACTGGAACAGGAAATGCCATGGTTTTGAGAAATAAGAAAGTCCTAGGAGGAGAAAATGCAGGGAGGAGAAAAAGGGATAGGGGTAATTTATCCCATAAATTAAAATGGTCCCACCAAATGCTTAAGCAAATGCTGCTTTGCAATCTAATCTATTAGAGTAAACTTAATCTTAGGTGTTCGCTACAAAATAGATAAAAGTCATCAGGGTCAATTTGTATAAATTGATAAGGGAGGCTTTATTTGTAATATTGACAAAATATTGGGTGGAAAATGTATTTATTTATGTATCACTGTCTTTTAAGTAGACTTGTGGATTTCATCTGACTGTAATAATCATTTTGAAGCCTTTTCCTTATGAAAATTGGGTCAGCTAAAGAGCAAACTTCAAGGTGAGAGCTCTGTTAATAGATTAAGCAAATTTTGATAATTTTAAACAACATTCCAAGAAAGATTCAGCAAATGCAACTATGTAGTTGATTCTGGCATATGTTTTCATCATTTGTTAGTACATAGTGATATGCCATCACTTTGTCAATAGATCATTTTTGCATGCATTTAGTATGTGCAATTTAAATGTTTAAGCTCTATGTTATAATTTGTCAAATGTGGTGGTTATCAAAGATTGACTTGATAATGCACATTTTCATTCAGCAGTTGTTGCTAATAAAGAGTGGAAACCAAAATCAACGCACACAAATTCTGCTCAAGCATCTGGAACACCTGGTACTTCTGATGTGTCTACTGTGGTGGAAGCTGTTTCTGAATCACGGCCGGTGTTATCAGAAAACACTACTTTAAAGCTGGAAAAGAAGCTCGATGAACTGCAGTTATCGGACAGACAACATGTGATCATTCCAAACCATCTTCAAGTTCCAGAGTCTGAGAGGCATGGGTTGAGTTTTGGAAGCTTTGAATCCAGTTTTAACCTAAGCATTGGTTTTGCTAATGGTCCTGCAAGTGATAAGAGCACTGCACCACCACCCAAGTTATCTCAAGAGATCAAGGGAAATGTTGAGGATCCTTCTTCAAGGTTGGATACATCAGTTGGAACTTTTTTCATTAAGTTCGGTACATTAATGCAGTTCTCATCATACATATATATTCTTGCCTACTTATAAAATTTTCAAAGCTGATGCTTCCAAAAACTGTTCTAATTATCTGCTTGCCTCATTGTAATGGTTGTTTAATACTGCATACTGGTTCTACATATATATTTCCATGGTGTGGCAGAGACAAAAGTCACTGTGATGTACAGTCTGTCCACCTTGACCTTATCTATCTCTGTGGTGTTCTGTCTGTTAGCCTATATACTTTGTATGATCCCACTCAAATTATTGTAAGATGCTTCTATACAGTCTGATCTATATTGGCCAGTTTATAAATTTGGTACTGTAAGCTACTCTCTCTCTCTCTCTCTCTCTCTCTCTCT
>KE504649.1:254232-275399 GCA_000441515.1 Elaeis oleifera
TATATATATATATATATATATATATATATATTAAAAAAAAATCCCCCTTTCATTCTTGTTGTTAATGATTGTCTTGGTTTGTCCCTGCCTATCCCGCTATTGTACCGACCAGGACCAAACCAGGACAAGCTCTGGTATCCTTATATTGTTTACAGAATTGATATGAGTACTGCCCATATGACTTGTTATGTAAATATTTTTTGGATATTGAACTTATTATGCTGTCGATATGTTCCTCACTTACATTTGAGAAGCATGTCTGCTTGCAATGCTGTGATTGTTGTTTTCTATTGTTGATCATCCTAGATTTGTGAGCTTCTCTTTCTATTAGTTATATTTGAATATTTTCTGTTTAGCAGAGCGAAGGTTCAGCTGTTTGGATTCCTGCAGCTGCTGGGCGGGACATTTCTAGTCTTCAGGCCAGTTCATTCTACAGCTTTCCTCCACAAGGACCACACATGACATTCGCACCCACACAAGCTGGCCATGGTGCCTTCAGTGGACTTTACCACCCACCCAACTGTTGCTGCGGCTGCTGTTCATCCACTACTGCAGCAGTCTCAGACTGTGGCTGGCGCTGTTGAGATGGTGGGCCCACCTTCTGGTGTTTATCAACAGCCACAACGAGCACAGATCAATTGGACTAATAATTATTGAAGACAGGAAGCAAATCCTTGTTAACGGTAGCCTCTTAAAAAGCAAAGTAGATATTCTGATCCTGTGAAGTAAGGAGGCTACCGTGGTTTCAGGCAGAACATTTCACAACTGTAGCATAGTGCAGCCTGATCAAAGAGTGTAAATATATAGATATATCTAAAGGATTGGCAAGCTGCAGGGAAGGCTTCAGGATTCCAGGTTGCTTTGAAAGTTTGAGATTAATTGTGGAGGTTCACCTGTGACTGATACTGACCATTTTTAAGATAGTAGAGAGGTCTGCGCAGGTTCCTTTTCTTTGTTTGTTTGCTGCTCGTTCTTTATCTTTTGCCCTCTTCCCTTGATCTTTTTTAAGTTATTCAGTGGTGAAAGGCGTGATTTTCTTTCTTGTTCCCTTCAGATGAGATTATAGTAATGGAAGGTAAGATTAAGTTAGTGGGTTTTTCATTCTTTCCACTGCCTTGACTGTAAAGTGAATTTTGATAGTATGACGATGTATTACAACTGTTGTATCTGGCATAATAGAAGCAGCAGCGCATTCCTTTCTGTTTCTTTCTCGTGCAATTAAATAAATATGCTTGAATTGATCTGCAGAATCCACCACCTTTATTTTTCTGTGCACAAGAGCAACGGAACCTTTTCCTTACCAGTCATTGGGGTTCGTGGAGGCACAAAAGGCTCCAGTCCACAGTTTTGTTTCTTTTACTTATGGAATTGTCTTCCACATGGCAATGCGACAAGGATATTGCACCTTGTGCTAAGCATATATATGCGGTGCAAGAGGAAGGAGGTTGGCTCTGTTTTAAAATTGTTTGTTTGGATGAAGGTCTTGTTTTGAACAGCTTGTTGCCCTAATGCCCATTGTTGAATCCATTATGTTGTCTTAGTTTATACTGTGATGTAATCTTTTGTCCATGGAATAATATGGGGTTTCTCGTGCAATATAAACTGGTACAATTTTGACTGTCGTGATATGGAGCAATTTCTTTATCAATCAATGCAATGATGTGTTGAAGGGTGCTTGTGGTGGTTCTTATAAATTCATGAATCCTAAAAATTTTGTTGCATGTTTATAATCCAAGTCTGTTACATGTTTGAACTGTACCTGCATCACGCAAATGAGAAGTGTAAGTGTAGTTGTTTTCATGCTTTATTCGTGTTAGGAAGATCCAGAAGCATGCCTGTGGTATTATATTACTTGGCGAATGTGTTGGACTCATCATCTTTTAGCCTCCATGGGATGGTCTTCCATGTAGAAAGCTTGGGCCACCAAACTTTATTTATTGGACATTCAAGGGGATACTTTAGGCATGTTTTGGTTGCCAGTAGTTGGTCGTCCCTTCTACCTTATAGAGCACATGAGGCCCTAGGACGTTAACTGGAATCACTATCCCTCTTCAGCTATGGAAATCCATGGAGTACAGGATTGTAGAGATCGAGAAGAGAGGGAGGTGCCGTTGGCCATCCCGGCAAACGTGGAGGACAGGATTGTAGAGATTGGCGTGGAGAATAGTTGTTCATGCACATCCAAAGATGGCCCACTTCCTATTTTCTCAAGGTGTACCTCTCTCTTCCCTTCCAGTAGGTTAATTTAGAGATCATCAGAAGAAACAAAAGGAGGCCATGTTCTACACCTCTCTCTCTCTCTCTCTCTTCTAATATTCTTTTTTTTACTTTGTTCCCCTCTTTCTTATTGCACTTCATTCTCCCAATGAATTTGGGCCCAAGGATGCCCTCTCAAAAGAGGGGAAAAAAAAGAGATAAAGCAAACTCTAAATAGAGAAAATTATGTGACATTGCTTAGCTGCCATTTTGATACAGAAATAAATCTAATGATTAATTTGGGACATGGGATGACATGGCAAATTGGTATCTTGATGATAGCCTCCAAGGAGTCACCTACGGAAGGAGGGAAACTTCAATTCTTAAAAGCCATGGCCCTGGCCGCTCGGTCCATGCTCAGTTATCAACTTTTGAAGCAAAATCAAAACATATTTGTGGCATCATCTGATCTAAGCAAGTAAATCAATGTCAGATAATATGATATAAGAGATCCATTCTTGCTTTCATGATTGCTCGCAATTTGCCTGCATGTATTTGATAATCATTATAAACAAATTATTTAGTATTTTCCCAACTATTTGGGTCTATTACTTGCGAGTATTTGACAAGAGCACATAAAATGATTCAAATTGATCGTCGATCATCGAAGTAGCTTCATTATCATCTGCTAATCAGGGTGACATTTCGAGAATGAGCTAAAATGGTAGTAGAAAGGTGTCACGCATCAATTGCTAAAATAAAGGCTGGCATATGAACAAAGTGACTAATATATATTGTTCATGCCTTGTGCTTAATTTGTTGATGCAGTTTGAGGATGTGGAATATAAGGTGAGGGGTGCTTGGAGGAACCCTATGAAAGCTGCGATTACCAGTGTAGCCTCACAGTTAAGGGTGGAGCAAGGGAGTTGCAAGCACATTCTCAAGGGCATAACCGGAAGCGTGGGGCCTGGTGAAATCCTAGCTTTGATGGGGCCCTCCGGGAGTGGCAAGACCACCTTGCTAAAGATACTTGGTGGTAGGTTGGATGGGGATATCAAAGGGAACATCACTTATAATGATACTCCCTATAGTCCCTCTATCAAGAGAAGGTAAAACAGATGTCAAACACTAAAAGATCTCTCTCTCTCCGTGCACACTTGAATTCAGGAAATGTGCCATGCTCTCATATGCACACAGAACCACATGGATGAGAGAGTGGAACTTTCCTTGATCAATCCTATAACAAGAGGTTTCATGAGCTCTATCTGATGCTAAAGCCCTGGACTTCTTCACAGGATTGGATTTGTGACCCAGGATGATGTGCTATTCCCTCAGCTTACAGTGGAAGAGACCCTTGTCTTCGCTGCCTTCTTAAGGCTTCCTACCAACATGACTAGCCAGCAGAATACGCCAGGGCAGATGCCATCATGAAGGAACTGAGCTTAGAAAGGTCAGTTTAAGAGTATCTAAGTAATCATCAAGCATCTTAACATGTGCCAATGAGTTACACAAGTCATATATGGGAGTCATGTTAGTCGTGAAGGCTAGTTGCAAGTTTGAACAACCTCCATATGAATAATTTATTTATTCCAATTGTCCAAAAAAAAATTCTAGCTCCTGTTGTAGCTTTCCACAGTGTCTGATCTAATCTCCATTTGCATGATTCGGCTTCACATCAGCTTTAATCTTTTGTGATCAATTGGTCAGTTTTTACTTTTCATCTGTTTCCTTATTTTTGACCTCTTCTATTGCCTATTGCCGACCAGCTGGGTCTCCCGTTCTTTTCATTCATCTGCTAACATGAAACAGGGTGAGCTTCTTTCTCACAAAAAGAAACATGTTAAATTCTTAGCATCATGCATGCTCAATGGTTCCCATTTTCCAGCAGTCTCTTGTTCTTAGATGGGTTAAGTCCAATCTAGTGATCTTTTCAGAGTCTGATTAGATTATATTTTTAGTCTCAACAAGTAGGCTGATTTAATTTACTGACTTCAGAATGAGCTCACACTATATCATGCAATCTAACACTAGACTGCTGCTTATGATATTTCAATTGCTTGTTATTGTAGTATAGCCGGTGGTCAAACTTCTTGAAATGCCATGGATTTGATCTCTTCAATTGCTTGTTAATGACATTTCCTGTTTCAGATGCCGCCACACCAAAGTGGGAGGAGTATTGTTAAAGGCATCTCAGGAGGAGAAAGGAAAGAACTAGTATAGGTTATGAGATCCTCGTCGATCCCTCATTATTGTTGCTCGATGAACCCACATCAGGCCTAGACTCCACCTCTGCAAGCAAGCTCTTGATGGTTCTTCAGAACCTCGCAAAGGTGATTCTTCTGTTGCCAACACCAGGCATTGGTCAATGACAGATCAGAGTATAAGCGTTTGGAATTGTTGTCATGCTTGATCACAGACAGGAAGGACGATCATCACGACGATCCACCAGCCATCTAGCAGGATGTTCCACATGTTTGACAAGCTTCTGTTAATATCACAAGGCTATCCCATATACCATGGGGAGGCTAGGGAGTGCATGCAGTACTTTGCATCCCTGGGTTTTGTGCCTGAAATTGCCATGAACCCAGCTGAGTTTCTGCTAGACTTGGTGACCGGACATGCGAACGACATTAGCATCCCTGAAGCTTTACGAGGCTCTCCAAATCCACAAGAATTTGAGATACAAGTGACAAAGGTGGATAAGTATCTCCAACAATTACTCATGTCATCAATTTTCTTTCTGTCTTTACTTATCTGCATCTTCGAGAGGCAATATATCCTGAGTTTGGACAATACATCTCTAGTTCATTTTGAGAAGTGTTAGCATATCAAGATTTTAGGAAACTCAGAGTGTTAGAAGCAAGCATTTATCTTGTATATTTCTTCAATGAAAATTAGCACTAACCTGGTTTCTTAATGAAATGTTATAGTTTCTGCAACAGAAATATAAGACAGAAGTGGAACATAGAGAGAGAGAAGAGAACCATCGAGCAATAAAAGCGCCGAAGCACCTTCAAATAGCAATTCAAGTTAAGAAGGATTGGACTATGAGCTGGATTGACCAGTTAATGATACTGTCAAAGAGAACCTTTCGGGAGAGATGTGGGGACTACCTAGACAAGCTAAGGTTAGCACAAGCTATTGGTGTAGCAGTACTCTTAGGCCTTCTCTGGTGGAAATCCAAGCTAGGAACCGAAGCTCAGCTAAGAGATCAGGTCACTCCACAACATATAGTCAATTCATCTCCAGTTCATTTTTCCTTTGATAAAATTTTTTCGATCTAGAATTACAATTGTATTGTCATTTAATCAGTATAATTCATAGCCAAACTATTCAGCAAGGTTAAGTGCACACTGACCAGCTAGTAAATGATGCACATACAGAGAAAATTTTGAAGGATGCTTGTTTACCTTATATTTCCATTTACATCTGAACAAGTTTCCTTTGTATGTAGGTCGGCCTAATTTTCTACATCTGTATATTCTGGACATCATCATCATTATTTGGATCGGTGTATGTCTTTCCATTGGAGAAGGTGTACTTGGTAAAAGAAAGGAAAGCAGATATGTATAGACTAAGTGTATACTATGTCTGTAGCAATTTATGTGACATGACGGCTCACATATTCTATCCCATCATTTTTATGGTCATACTATACTTCATGGCGGACTTTAGAAGAACAGCGCCTTGCTTTTTCTTGACATTATTTGCAGTTCTATTGATTGTCATCACTAGCCAGGTATTGTTGTAAGCCTCAAGCAGCTTTATCCAATTTTCAGATTATGAGAGTTTGTGTCATCTAATTTTATTAAAATAAAGTAAATGACTTGATGCAAGCATTCCATACATGCAGTCTAGTGTTCCCCTTGAAAGCTTTGGTCACTTGCATGGAAAACAGAAGGATTTTTAATGTAGAAACTTCTTGAGTTGGGAAAAGCATGAAGGAAAGGAGGGTAGAAGTCTTATTGGCCATCTTTTGGAATGAAATAGGAAATTCTACATTGGAAGATATAAGCTTGAATATGTTCGAGTATATTAGCTCTAAAAGACACATTTGGGCTTTGGTTTTCCTTCTCACCTGAATAAAAGAATCTTGCTTTGGATTTGTTGAAGGCATGTTAGTAACCTTGTACTAAACAAACAAAAGCTCATTACAATGCTCTAATAATAAGATATTGGAGATGATATCATCAAAGTCCTCTAATAACTTCCCCCCATTTCAGGGAGCTGGGGAGCTGTTTGGAGCGGCAATTCTAAGTGTAAAAAGGGCCGGATTGGTGGCATCTTTGGTGCTCATGTTATTTCTCCTCACAGGAGGATACTATGTTCAGGTGCCTAACCTTCTAGTAAACTAGTTGCTAGTATTTTATCCCTTTTTCTTAAAAAGATTGACATGCCCATAATATGTCCAAGAAATTAAGTATGGGCTATTGGGCATATGTTTTATGCTGAACAACAGTAAGTTAGTTGGGTTAGATTCAAGAATAAAAATCCTTCATGGCTTTGTCTTCCTCTCTTTAACTATCCTATTTACCAATATTTTGTTTCACATGAGAGGATTCCTTTTCCTCTTCCCCTTAATATGAAATGTTCTTGTCTAACTGTATTGATGAATAAGTTGCTTGTTTCACAGCATATACCCAAGTTCATGCAATGGTTGAAGTATATCTCTTTCATGCATTATGGATTTAGACTCTTGTTGAAGGTGCAGTACTCTGGAGATTTGGTGTATGAATGCCAAAGCAAAGGTGGATGCCGAAGCTTGCAGAGCTCACCTTCCTTTGATACGATAAACTTGAATGGCACCTTACATGAAGTATGGATTCTATTACTCATGGCTCTCATTTACCGGTTGCTCGCCTATTTCTGCCTCCGAAAAAGAATAAGCATCACTCCTTTTTGATGTTGAAGAACTTGATGAACAAACTTCAGATCATGTACTATTGAATACTTTTATCATGTAGAAAACTGCTTGGATATGGGAAAAACATGCATGGGAGTTCCTTGTTTTTGTTATGTGAAGCGAACCATAGTTGGTGTTGCCAAATATTTGAGCCAATTTGTATTCATTTTTTTAAAAAATTACTTCCACAGATTTTCCTATGGATTTAGGTTCGATATGCATGAGTAATTTTTTCTTTTTATAAAAAAGGAAGTGGGGCCAAACAACCTAATTTATTCGAGGGAAATAATATACAAGAAGAGATAAATGAAAGTAAAAAGAAGAAAAAGGAGAGCTCTCACTGATAGACTACATTTCCGGTGATATTTCACCACTTTGAAATGCCAGGAAGGTATGTTTGAGGTCATAGTACAGACCAATTCTCATATAGTTTTGAGTAGGATTTTTTTTTTTTTTTTTTTAATGAAAGGGAGGAAGAAATAGCCACCCGGCCTTTATTGAAGATTAGAAAAAAATACAAGAGAGAGAAAAGATGACTTAAAAAATTATAATACGATTAGTATATAGAACAATATTAAATAAAAAGCGAAGAAAACATATATTAGCCTTTGTGAAGATCTTTAGGGATATTTTAACCTTCATCCAAATTCTTTCAAAATTCAAAAGAAGAACTTGATCACATAATATAAACTAGTCATTAAAATATGAAATTCTTTAATGCTACAGCAACTATAGATGAATATTAAAAAATTTTGAAATTTCATTCTTTCCAATACACTCATGCAATAGCCATAAGAAGCACAAATACAACCGATCGAGTCTTAATAATAGCTGAGCATATTAGTACAACATCATTAATCATATTATATATTAAGTAATAATTTACATTTTTTTAAATTAGAAAAAGCGCTAAACATATTTTCTATCTTGATTTTATTATTATATTGTAAAACAAAAAATAAAAAATAAAATGATGCTTAACCGGTCTTCCTTTGGAACTTTATTTCTACTAGTGCAATATGGCTTCCCTGCAATATAAAGCATAGCAAATTCTATTATTTCCTTGTTGAAAGTGCATCAATGATTAGACATCAAATGACTAAATTGCCTACAGTCATTTTTCATCTACAGTTGTGTACCATGCAAATCTCCCATGGATGCTCATGTTCATGTGGGAAATTTTACTCCCTTTGAGTAAATAATGGAATTTTTAGTCTTTCAAATATTAAATATAGAGCTTAGTTCTTTCAGATTTTAAAGGTTGCCGATCCATCAACCATGCTTCTATAGTATGTGTTTGTTTGTTAAAGTGGTTCAAATATTAATTCTGAAACATCAAAAAGTTCTCCAAAGGCTCATAATATTAACATAGCTGAATGACGGCCAAATAATTAAAATTTTCTGCAAAGCTACAGTAAGTTGGAATTTAGTAAATTATTGCCACTAGATTTTTCTACGGGATTGTTGTTACTGCTCTTTTGTTATCATTGGCTTCCCCTGTTTCTCTACCTAGCTTTGCTATGAAGAATTATGGAAATGTTTTAGAAATTTTTACAAATGTTGAACATATGAAATTCACATAATTTTCATTTCAATTCCCCAAGGATTGGAGAACTAGTACTTGGCAAGAAGTTTGCCCTGCTAACCCTCCTTTATCTACATGCCAAGCTGCCAAGAAACTTTTCATTCCTTAGTTTAGAAAAGAACGTGATAAATGGAAAAAAAAATCATTTGGACTTAATTCTTTCCTTCTGCCTGTTGAACTGCCTGAAATGACTGCCATCTTTGTCATTGAATAGATTAGGGAAGATTGGATCCCTTGTCTTAATCCATGATGCTTGAGAGAAATTAACAAACGTGCCCTTTGACGAAAGAACATGCTGGTGTGCCTAAACATGATGTTGCTGAGTAACTAAATGAATAGTAAAGAGGATCTCTTATCCAATTATATTGTAGTCTAAAAAAAAAATTGTCAATAAATACTAATTTGGCTCTGAATTTTTCATAATGTAAATCAATGGACTTTTCAAAACAAAAACAGCATTGTTGGTCATGATTTACAATATATAAAATAGCTAAAACCAAAATTTGAATTTTCTTGTTTGTTTAATATTTGGTTCCTAGAATGGCTATAGTCATTACATTTTCTGTGGAAATCCAATTCCCATGAAGTGGTCTTACATAATTATTTAATGATATTACGATGAGTTGATATGATTAATGCGACAAATGAAATGGTAAAGACTTGCACTGAAAGTTTGCTCGCATACAAATGCGGCCCCCGCAGCCCCAATCATGATCTTCGTCATTAGGCACATTTAACTATTTAGCCTTTTCATTCTGACCAGTGTGTTTCTCTGGGATCCCAAAACATAATTTTATGGTCATCTAATATTACCTGATTGGAAACATATTTTAAGTATCCTGTGTATAATGCTGCACTTTATCACTTCCCTTCGAAAGGCCGGAATAAATGATAGCGCTGGGATTAACTTTCCTTCGTATCCTGCTGCATGTCTATTTGCTCCATCACATAATATTTATTGTCATGAATTACTCAATGTTGTGGGCCGGACATCGGGAGGCTGAGCTTCGAAAATCCCATATCGATTGCAGTCAAGAGTGTCTACTGTTTAAGTAGTGCGGGCTCCTCCTTGCCTACGTGAGGTGCCTTTTACGGGACAAAATCGTAAGGGGCAGTGCTTGTGATTCCCTGTAGCGGGCACACGCCGTTTCAGAACGGACAATATCTCACATGCGGTGGAGAGGGGAAGATCCGTACTCTTGGCATGTAACCACATCAATGGCGTTTGGCATGTAACCACATCAATGGCACCCCAGGTAGGGGAACCCGTCCTCGCGCCTACACGTAGCACCTCTTGACTGGAGGGCTATGTTGTGGGCCGAGCATCGGGAGGCTGAGCCTCGAAAGTTTTATATCGGTTGCAGTCAAGAGTGTATACTGCTTAAGTAGTGCGGAACAAAATCCGTGGTTCCCTATAGCGGGCATACGCCGTCTCAGAGCGGATAATACCTCACGTGTGGTGAAGAAAAAAAAATCTATACTCTTGGCATGTAACCACATCACTCAGTTATACAGAAACCTACTTCATTTTTCATTGTGCATATGAATTCTCACTCTACGAGGGAAGCAAGGGTTGCTTAATGCTCAGGCTCTCTACTGTATTATATCTTACAGATTGCTTTTCTACTGCATAGAGTGTCGCTGCTGGAGGTCAATGTTATTATCATTTCCCCCCAAGTCTGGTTGACATGCAAATGACTTTCGTATGTTTGCTGGGAGTCATACATTCATGGATTATCCAACGGCATGAAGACAGCTGCATCACCTTACAGTCTTTACCTATGATCGGCCCTATGGGTATTTATCTAAACATTTTCGAGATGTATTTCTTTTTGGGTTGTGGGGAGGTTTTATCTTATTTATAAGCAAGGCCTTTGGGCCATCTTCTACCAAAAAAAAAACTGTTTAGTATGGCACACCACGCTTGTCTCATTTTCTTCTTTTCTTTATCTTTTTTAAATCACATTTCCTTTTTTTCTAATAACATTTATTGCAAAAAAAATTCTTTATTCCTTTGCAGAAAATGATTTTCTGACTTCTTGCTGGTCAGCTAATTTTTCTGTTTTTATCTATTCTATGTTCCTTTATCCGCTCATTCTGTTATTATGCACAAATGTCTATTTATTAGAATATTCAGAACCTAGAGCATCTCTATATAAATTTGTTTGGTAAACTTGTGTCCGTTATTTGCCTCATCTCATAGAATGCTCTATTGGAATTTGGAACTCGTCACTTGATATAAATCTCTGAAAACAGAAATTCAGCTATTTCTCTGTCAATCAAAGGGAGGGAACATGATTCATTATCATCAAATAGAACTCCAATAAATACTTGATGAGCGTTTCTCCGAAATTTCTTCATGGTTTTTGCTGGTACTAGAGTATCTTTTGAATCATCCAGTGTTCTTGCGTCTTTCTTCAGCCATACAACTTTTTAAGGGATAAGTTGGAGATCCCTGTTTGATTTATGTTCTCTGTTTTGTATATATGGTACTCTTGTTGACCAATCCAAATCTCGGGAAAGTTTCTCATTGCCAAGGATAACTTGACACGAATAAAGGCAAGGGCTCGATTGCACCCTTAGTTATGAGCGAATGGTGATGTTGCTGATAGAATACAGACCTCTTTCCATACAAGGCTTGGCAAATTGGATGTTGCTACTGCTGCAAAAGGAAATGGTTTTCAATGCATATGGGTGAAGGAATATTTAGGCTGTTGTAAAAGGTTGCCACTTGGATCTGTAACGAACATTGTGCAATATATATTCAGTCTAAAGTGGAAAAGTGATGTTAAAAAAAAGGAGGGAGGTGCAGACTCCGGATTTTATCTAGTTTCACTGAAAAAAAAAATTATCTTCGACCGGTGGTACATCTTGTTACAAGAAGTGCTGCAATGACCTCCTTCCAAGCGTGGTACATCTTATGCATGGGTGTCGCAATAGCAGGTACAATGAAACCATCTACCATGACAAGTGGGGACTTATGCTTTTTCACCAACCGGCTGAATATAATCAAGAAATTCCACTCGGCATACACTGTCTATTGATTAAATCAATTAAATTAAGCTTTCCAGCTCCATCACCCGGTCCCATCACACCCAATTCATGTCCATGCACACCGAAAGAACAAATAATGATAAACTTAATCCAAACGGGACAAAACAAGGATAATTCCTTCCCACCTAAGAAACAAATTGATTAAAGCGGATGTGATAGGAGAATTAGGAATGGCATCTCCTTTAAGATCGTGTAAGATAGGATTAGCATCACGATACCTCACCGGCATATCAAACAGCAAACAGCGACAAGATACAAATATATCTACGACACGCGTCCAATGTAGCGGCACCCGATTCGAGCCCCCAAATTCGGGCCAGAGGAGGGAAAAAATAAAAGGACGTCTATTCTTCCCCTTCTTCTTTAATCCCTCTCCCCATTTGCTCGCTCTCCCGCGAACTCAGAGAGAGAGAGAGAGAGAGAGAATGTGACCAAAACCCTAGCCCTAGCTCCAGTCCGGACCCTAACGGTAGCCCCAGCGAGGAGGAGCAGTCTCGGGACGTTAAGAAGCAGGCGCAGGTCCAGGAGCTCGCCGGAGGCTCGCCGACGGCGACGTGGCGGCCCGGGTCCAGGCCGCGCGGGACATACGGAAGCTGGCCCGGCCTCGGCGAAGGCCCGCTCCGCCTTCGCCGTCGCCGCCGTGGTCCAGCCCCTCGTCTCCATGCTCCCCTCCCCGGATCCGGAGGCCCGGGAGTCCGCCCTCCTTGCTCTCCTGAATCTCGCCGTCCGCAACGAACGGTGAGCACTTTTGGGTCTTCTCTTCCTATAACTCTCCTCTCTTCCTGCCATCCATTGGATTATTGAGTGGGCTTGGAAGTAATTGTTCCTTTTTTCTTCTTGTTGAGTTTTGGTTGATTTATGTTGATATAGGGTTTGTTTTGTTTAATTTTCAAACTTACACCTCGTTGATATTGCTTTTCTTCCATAGGTTTGTAATTCCCTTTTTTTTTATTCAATTAGTTTTCTTGTACTCGACCTCCTGATGTTAAGAGAGAATCTGCTCACTAAGCAGGAGATGAATTCGTAGTAATAGGTGGAAGAGTTAAATCTAAAACCTGGAACTGGTGAGGGGTTCATGTTAAGTATTTATTCCTGTAAATGGATAATTGATTATTTTGAATCTAAAGTATTGATTTTAAGAAAGCATGATGATGTCATTAGAAATAACTAAAGGTGACCATGTTGGTGGATATTATGTCATCCTTAGAATAGGACCGAGATCACAAGATTCTGGCCACTATACCCTAGGTTTTAATGGAAAAGATAGGCCTAGCATATGGCATCAACAGATTAGGAATTAATTATATAAAAAAAAGAAGTATTGTAGAAGACTGAAAATTTTAACAACTTAAATTTATCAGATGTTGGAACTGCAACTCAGAAGAGGGTAAAGTGCCTACTTTGATGGGTGATACTATTTCTGCAAGATATTGGATACCCCAAGAGTGTCCTTAAGGGAAGTCAATAAAATGCTGAAGGCTAAAGGACAAATTATTGTAAAAAAAGATGCAGATATAAAATCAGATCTGATGTGAAATATGTAGCAACAGGTAAAGATAAGTAGATGAAAGAAAATAATAGAAGAAGATAGAGAACACACAAAAGTTGAAAAAAAAACGAATAGAGAGAGAGGGAGACCTGATCACCATTTTAATTTCTTCTTCAAATTTTTCTTCTACATAATAGCCGTCCTTTCTGATCTTTAAGATATGGGGAAAGGCAGCTTATTATGCAGGACATCTAACAAATAAATGAAGACAAAAATATAGAAAGGCCTTGTTAATAATTTCAAAAGGCCATGTCATATGTTAAGATAGGTTCCTTGCTTTACATGACGTGGCTAGTTAAGATTGGCAGCTAGTCCAAGTCTTTTGGGTGCTAGAAGTTCTCCTAGCTTAAAGAATTTAGATGCCAAAGCCATTCCACCACCTGACCTTCTTTCCATGTACTGCCCTTTTACTGCTCAACACTTCCACTCTTAGTTGTCCTTATCAGACACCTTGCATCTAACAGAAGGTGTAAATGAGATGCATTGGTTAGGCAGTGACTGAATCTGGAGCAAGGATTCCGTCTATGCTCTTCTCGAAGTAGATATTATCCATCGATTTTAGGTAAAGTGAAATAGATGATAGGAGAAGAAAGATGAGATCATATTGATTTTGTGATCTTTTTGATATTAATGAAAAGCTTTTGCTCTTGATCTATATTAGCTAATAGAGGTTTGGCAATCTAGTTGCAATTTATGCAGCTTATCATGATAATATGGCATTCTCAACTAAGGATAATCTTGACAGATATGCCTTTTAACCATGAAAAGTGTCCCCAAAAGGTAACCCAACTGGGGTGAGTGACATCACTCCACATTCTCTGGTGACTGAAGTGTCTTATTTGGGGCTCAACCAATCACGCAAGGTACTTGTTAAAAAAAAAAAGTCACTGTCAGATTGAAATAAGTCAGATATGGGAAGAAAACTGATGCCATTTTCTGAGGAAAGTGTTCAAACTTTCTGGATTTTTCAGCTGGATATTCACCCAAAAATTTTTAATAAATATTCTGGAAAATGCTTTAGGTGCTCTGTTAGTGCACCAAAAAGAAGTCCTTGGGCCCTTTTTTTTTCACATAATGATAGATCACGACCATATGATTAAAAGCTCGTGGTAAATATGGGTTTGGTTCAAGTGCCTGAAAATGATATTCGAAAGCCATCAGCAACCACTTATGTATTGCACCAATTTCCATGAGTTGCACTAATTCCCACGTGCCGAACCTCTTGTATGCATGAAACTGGGACCACATAACATTACTCAAATATCCTATGACATCTTCAGTAATATCTTGGATCCCAAATGTCAACAACTGCCTTCAAAACTAATTTCTGGTTATCACTTAAACTATCCGAATCTAATAAATAAAATGCTTTTATGCATTTGGTGTTTTATCGGGGGTCATTCTGCTTTTGAAGCCTTTAACTGGAGCCCCTGCCACACTGCCCATTTAAATGCTTCAGAGAGTACCTTCTTTTTTTCCACTGATTTTGATGCACACAGTAGCAGACACCTCAGTCTGAAGGTAAGACGCATGCAGCTTAGTGGGCAATCTTCCTAGGAATCCTAGCATTGTAGAAATAACTTGGGCTGTCACTCTGGCACATTTATGTAGTCTTCATTTCACTTGGACTAATTTTGAGCTGCAGCCTTCGTTCCCCCCTCTCCCCAAAGGCTGATGCTGCTTTGGAGCTCCCACTTTAATCTACTTGCATCCATTGTGGAATTTGCTTCTTCTTCTTCTTCTAAAATTTTTAAGTGGATGTTCTCTTATTTTCAGATGTCCGTGTGCTTTGGTGTTTAGATGTCTTTATGGATTTATCTACCCTCTACTTTGAAATTCAGTTGTACATCGTGTAGGCAGCCCCCACAACCCCTCCTCAAAAAATAAAATAAAATCATTATTGATCTAGAAATGATAACAAAATAATAATTGATTCAATCAGGTTCCCTTTTTTTTTTTGTTGGGAGTTATTAAATAATTCTTAAGGTTCTGGATTCTTTTTCTCGGCATCAAATTTCTATTGCACTCTGTTCTGTATGGATGTGTCAATGCCATTATAATGTAGTTACTGAAAGATTGCATGCAGTTGTGTAAATAATAGTGATCAGAAGACTATTGATCCTGTTGTCTAAGACATTAATCGTTTATTGTGATATTGCAAATTTGAATTGCAAGTTTTGAAGAAATTTTAGTTCTAGAGTCAGCTTAAATAATTATTGTGCTCATCTACCTTATCACCTCCTAAGGATTTGTCCATGAAGAGCTGTGCTTGACTTACTTTTTGATGGAATACATCTTACTAAAAACTTTCATTCACCCAATTTTCGTACTTTTTAGAAACAAGGATAAGATTGTGAAGAGTGGCGCTGTTCCGCATCTCATAGAGCTCCTCAGATCTGAGAACAGCAGCCTGAGAGAGTTAGCTACTGCAGCAGTTCTGACACTCTCAGCTTCACCATCTAACAAACCAACCATCACCTCCTCTGGTGCAGTGCCCCTTCTTGTTCAAATCCTCATTTCTGGAAGTATCCAAGGAAAGGTTGATGCTGTCACTGCCTTGTATAATCTGTCCACTTGCAAAGAGAGTCTGAATCTTACTCTTCCTGTCGAAGCAGTCAAACCTCTTCTCACCCTGTTAAAAGATTCCAAGAAATACTCCAAGTTTGCTGAAAAGCTGCTGCCCTTCTTGAAATCATCTCGAAAACTGGAGAAGGAAGGAGCTCGATTTCAGAATTTGATGAAGGGATTCTGACACTGGTAGAGACCATCGAAGAGGGTTCTCTGCTTAGCACAGAGTATGCAGTTGGGTGCTGCTTTCCTTGTGCAGGAGTTGTTGGGTGAAATACAGGGAGCTTATCCTAAAAGAAGGGCGATTCCAGGGCTTTTATTGTTAACTGTGGAGGGCACAGATAAAGCCCAGCGAAGAGCTCGTGAACTTTTGGATCTGCTCAGGGATAACTCCCGGCCAAAGAGAGTGGTGTCAGAGAACTTAGAGACTATTGTTTATGACATTGCCACTCGGGTTGATGGTCCTGTCAAAGCTGCAGAAACAGCGAAAAGGCTACTGCAAGATATGGTCAAACGAAATATGGAGTTGAGCATTACCAGGCTACAGCATAGAGCAGCATCTTGCACCCCAAAGCACCGCTGACCTGAGATCTTTCTCCTTAAGCTAGTTTACAGATTTACCATTAGAAGGTTAGGCTTGGGTCTTTGAAGAAGGTAATGAACTGTAACACAACCAGCTAATAGAATTGTAAGTTGCTATACCATGTTGCTGTACACATCTTCTGTTTTGGTGTATATACATGTTATTTTGAAATATATAAATGTCCATATTGCTGTTGACGACAAAAATTGCCATCTGTTTTGCAAATATCTCATATGATTTGTGGACCATAATTCTTGGGCAGGCGATTTATGAATTAGATGCATCAAGAGAAGTTGTTGGTCTTAATCTTATTAAAGGAAACATGATTGGTATTCCGGAATAAAAATACCAAAGCCAATACGGCCTAGTTATTTCATTTGGTTTGACAGCACTGTAAGTTTAAATTTTCCATAGGAAGCATAGTAAGTGCCATGGATTAGCTGGCATCTTTAATTCTGACTTTCATATTCCTGTAACTTTCCTTCTACCTTACACAGAAAATATGATAATCAAGAATATTGTTGTTTGTGTAGCTGATGATACTCCACTATTCTAATGGCGTATTATTCTTCCATTTGGTCTATGCTTCCCTTTTGCTTGTTTTTGCCATCACATGGATCTCCTTCATATGTTCATGCTGGTAAAGTCCAATATAAGTGAGAATATGCGTATAAAATTATCAAGCTTTCAATATATGAATGAATTTATCAGCATCTAGTTTTTGCTATCTATATGATGTGCAAGTCTTTTCTGTTAGCATATTGATGGAGTTGATGATGTTAATAAGTAATTGTAGAGTCCTGAAAATCTGGCCATTTGCATAAACTTTTTTGATCTAATAATGCCAGTTTCAATGTTTAGCACTGAAAAAGTGCAATTTCAAATTCAGGTTAATGTGTTACATGCAAAAAAGTGGGATTTACATCAGTAAGTTATCATCCAGAGGTCCAACTTTGATGAAATACACATGATCAAATTCATGTCACACATGTAGGTGGTGCTTTGACCAGGCAGGTGGATGGCTAAGATCAAATAGAGGGAGAGATGAGGGATGAGCATGATGGTGAGACATGCAGTTCAGTATCTGATCAAGTCCATGGGACTGGTGACCACCTCATGCGGAGGGCTACTATAGATACCGAAACACATCATTTACCAAACAATGGTAACACGTGCAATGGAATAAATGCAAACACAGCAAACAACAATTAGAAGGAATAAATAGCCAATCCTTTGCTCAAGCCGTAATCCAATGTGTGGAATGTATGAAAGCTATATGGCATCCACCTCCATGTAGTAATTTATGTACAACAGCTCGGGAAAGGACAAACTATAGCATATAAAAACAGAGACCCCACCACTATTTTATGAAGGAGTTGAATTGTCAAGCATTTGTGCGTGCATATCTGAGATGAAATATTTCATGATGTCAGTCTCCCAGACATGTCCATGCGCTACGAATCTGAAGCAATCTCTGTGACGGGAACCCTTTATTTGTTGCATATGGCACTAGAACCTCTGTACATGATAAGCTACCCGGCCCAGAAGTTCTGGCCAGAATTGGAGAGTGGTGGCAGATTTTATTATTTTCCGATAACAAGAAGGCAAACCTCACTGGAATCACTGTCCAGGGAAATTACAGACAGAAGAGTTTGCAAGAACCAATGAGCAGAGGTCTGGTGGTACCTAAATAGCTATCATTAGACCCTGAAGCCCCTATCCAAACTGAGTCAGCAGGCCGGTTTCATTTCCTGAAGAAATAAAACACTTTGAACATAGGAAGAGAGTTTCTGAAGTGTCAAATGTCATAGAATAATTGTGAAGCCTGATGGGTGGTGGTTGGCCAGCCCTTAATCCATGCAATGGCTGTAGCTGAGTCTTATTCAAGGATATGTGGGGGATGAAACAGGTTGGCAGCAACAACTAAACCTACCCAGGCTGCTCGCAGCTCTGCAAGAGGTGCCACAGAGGGAGGCAGCTTCCTTGACATAGCATAAAGCACTCGACCTACATGATCTCTAACAAGAAATCCAATTCCAGCACTTAGAGCAGGAAACACACCATCGAAGTTGATCTTGAGTGAACTGGGTTGATGGGGGTGTCCAACTAACAAGCAAAGACAGATTGGAGGCCATGCGAGCCTGACACACCCCAGTGCCCAGTGTTGCATGAAGTCTCAACTTGATCACCGGTGCATGTATTCTCTAACTCTCCCCAACCAAACATGTCCATTCTCAGTCCAGAGTCCAACACTCCCAAACCAAACATGCCCTCAAGGTAGATAGATCAGATGAGTACCAAGGGACAATAGAGTAAGTAGAGTATTGGATGATGCTTTTCTCTAAAGGTGACTGGTGATATGCTTCTCGCTTCGATTACTAAACTGTAACTGGATGTTATCTATGGTAAGATTCTAAAGAAGAAACAAGCAATTACAGGATGATTTATAATTTCACTTCTAAAGAAAGGATTGAATACAGGCTGTTGATTTGTATTAAATACTGTTTTTCAGTCTTCCATAAGTTGACACCTTCTGCGGAGGGAAACGAGAATCGCCATCTCTGTTTCCCAGCAGCCTAAGATAACCAGATCCCCTGTAACCAGATCACCTTCTGCTATATCAGCTTCAAGACTTCATATAACCTGACACGAACCTTTACATATTACAGCTGAGTCACCTGGGAAAAAAAAAGCAAGAAAAAAAAGAAAAGAAACCATATGTTCAGAAGCCACACGACAGGACCAGACCAGTCCTCGAGCATGGTAGTGCCCTGATGATCGGCAGAACACGCATGGCAGGAGTCAATTGTTTCAAGATAATTTTAAACTCAAGACTTGCCGATAAAGAGGTATGGAAGACTACTTTTTCATCTCATGTGCCAATCGAACAGGGGCTAATTTGGGTGCCGGAAAAAGGAAATGAAGCTCTTAAAATTTTAAGGTATCCAAGGACTTGTAAGCCACATATATATATAAAGTAGAAATTCGTATAACTATAATTCCTCATCTTGTTACTGCATGTTAGTGAAATGCATGATACAGTGATCGGAAAAGGATGATAGGGGGCAGAGATGTGGGATTATAAATCTGCTCCCTGGCAGGAATGCTCCTCCGCTTTTGTATACAGCTTTTTCTGTAGTATGATTGATGTATAAATTAGCTGTAGCAATTAAAATAGTTTGTTCAAACAGAATAGAAGCATTAGGAAGTAAATGCAGAATCTGAAGCAAGAGTCTAGACTAGAGTGAATACAGCACCTTGAGTAGAAGTTTTTGACCAGTAGCATATACCATTTCTTATGGACATCAATTGTGACAGGACTGATTTCTTTGATAAGGAGCAATCTTAGATCAATTTGAGATTGCATCCAATGCTAATCATATCTGCATTGCAGCAAGAAGTACATATTTACCATATTGCAATCAAGCTAATGACTCATCACTGTATATGATAAGTGCAACCAAAAGTCTTAAAGAGTCATGATATTGATTTGTAAAAGAATAAATCTTAAAGAATTGGAACGTGAAACCATTCTCAAGCTAGACAATTCAAATAGCCAGCATCCATTATAAGACGCCAGTATTGACAAGTTTTTTTTTTTGTTCAAAAAAAGATTGAAGAATTAATACTTCAATATGTTAACCCTAGATTGCTTATGTAGATGCAAGAACGACCATCTAAGCCCTTAGGATAAGCAGATGCACATACAGATGTTAATATGTTCATAGACGATAATTAGTATACAATCATACTTTGTGATCAATCAACATGGAGGAAACTTAAACAAAAACCATTATTCTTGAACTTGGGGTCTTCTATCCTGTCGATGCTGTATCCTCCTTCCCGATTTGGAGCTTCTCTCTCTTGCTTTCTCAAAATCAAGTTTAATGATAGTGCTGTGCATGATGATTTGTTTTGCTTAAACAACCATCATTATGTGACATTTGATTATAAAGATACTGAGATATCTCGAGACAATATCATGATAATGACCACTGTAATGATCTTCAGTGACTATCCATCAACTTAATGCAGTAATAATGTGTCTAAAACAAGATTAATGCAGTAATAATGTGTCTAAAACAAGATCAATTGGCGGTCTCCATATCAGCAATCACTGCATTATCTATATGTGAAAATCTTTGTTGTATTATCTTAGATTTGATAAAATTTGAGATATTGTCCAATGCGCTATGTTAATATTTTTTTTCATTTATTTTAAGTTCTTATATAAATTTTAATTGATACATCTCAAAAACAATGCTTAAATATACTTCTTTATCTCGGATTTATCTTGTTGGCTGAGATTCTAATATCTGGTTGCAAAATATCATCTCACAATTCTCTTAAATTTTTTTACTTATTATATCGATCAAAATAAACAAGATCTCGATCCATCTTGATGTCAGAAAGTCATCAAGATTTAAAACCTTGTTTATGCCAATGACTTATTATATCATATATCATCTATCCTACGTTGGTGGGTCTCGTGTCCCATTCATGGAAGATTCCTTGTCAGTCAACTTTTTAAGTAGTGCCAGAGACAGCGTTATATTTCTGTGTTACTTACACCGATCTCATGGTGGCCTATAAATATCTATTCCCACTCCCATGGTCTCACCTTGATCTCTTGAGTGAGTCAATTCCCTCCCTGCGTTCGAAATTGGGTTGGTTGCTTTCTTTCCTTCTGAGCCCTTTTACCCCCTCTCTCTCTCTCTCTCTCTCTCTC
>KE504649.1:364055-378034 GCA_000441515.1 Elaeis oleifera
CAGTCCAGTTGCCGGGGTTTGTCTGTTGCAGGAGTCCGTTCGACTGTGAGGGAGACCATCCATTATAGAAGTCCGGTTGGGCTTGTTTCTGCAGAAATCTGATCGGGGATAGCCTATTGAGGAAGCTCGACCGGAATCCACCTGTGACAGAAGTTCGGGAAATATCCGTTCGTGACTAGCGGTTTGGGTAGAGTTCGTCTGGGGTAGAACGCTGGTAGTTGGAGCTCGGGGTAGACTGTCCGCGTTAGAGGTTCGGCGTGATCTGCCTTTTGCGGGAGCTCGAGGTTTAACCGCTCTTTGAGGGAGTTTGGATGACGTTTGCCTGCAATAGAGGTTAGGAGGGGCCCGGCTCCCTTAGGAGTCCGGGCGAAACAAACCGGTTTCTGCAGAAGGAGTTTGGAGAAGATGCTCGGCTCCGGTAGGAGTCCGGATCTCTTTGCAATGGAAACTGGAGGCAGTGGTCCGGCTCCCGTAGGGTCCGGATGAATCTGTTCGCTCCCATAGGAGCTCGGCTGGGACGGTCCGGCTCTCGTAGGAGTCCGGGCTGAATTCTCCTGCAATAAAGATTAGGAGAAGAAGTTCGGCTCCCGTGGGAGTCCGAGCTGAATTCTCCTGCGGCAAGAGCCCGGAGTAGGCGTCCGACTCCCGTAGGAGTCCGGTTGAATCTGCTCGCCCCGTAGGAGCTCGGCTGAGGTGGGCCGGCTCCCGTGGGAGTCCGGGCTGGCGCTAGCGGCGACTTGTTGTTGGGGAAGTTCGGCCGTTGACAAACCCTGAAAGGAGTTCAGCCTGATGTCGGTCACTGTAGGAGATCGGTCGATAACGGAGCTCGGTGGGCACTGTAGGAAGTTGGCAGACAATTAGAGCCCCGGGGGCATTTGGAGCAATCTGACGGGCGCCCGCAAGATCCACCTTCAGGAAGCCTGGATGGGTGCCACCTGTCGGAAACTTCGGCCGAGGGTATTTTATACCCAACAGTATGTAAATCTTTCTTCAAGTAATTCTGCAAGTTAATGTTCTAATGATGCAGTTCTTGGGATATTCTCTGTCATTTTTTTTATCTAAAGAAGACAGAGTGCCTTGAATGAACATGGAAGACTTCATTTTTGATTACTCACCACATCGTAAACAATTTGCAGTGATGAGTATTTGACAATTGATCATGTTGCAGGAAATTTGTTTATACTAGTTATTTCCATGAAGATACGTACATTTTCACGTCCAAAACCCAGAATGGTGTTTTGTGGAGAAAGAAAGAAACATCCCTAGGGGAAAAGCATAGCTTTGTTGGCAACATGTTATAAACATTTCTTGAATTTTCTTTGCCCCATACCTGATTCATATACATGTATTTTGCTGTAAACAATGAGAAAAAGAATATACAGACAGGCCTACAATGGGTCTGAAATTGTCATTCTCCTAGTGTAGCAGCATTTTCTTTTCTTTTGCTTCTTCTCCTTATTCACATAGTAGATGCTTATCAAATTAGTTACAGTATAGGTAATTGGGGAAAAATTCTACATTTTAACTAATGATTTCTCTAAAATCTTACTTTAAATGTGTGATATTTTGTCTTCCTTGCAGCTTCAGTTGAAGCACCATATGGAAAATCTTGCCTCTAAATCCAAGAAATGCAATGTTCAACTATCCCTGGAAATTACTTGGCTAAAAAGCACCAAGCATCAGAAGAGAATAACAAAGAGCATAATTTCCAATTCTTCCATTCGCCTCAAGGAGATGTTCTCTCAAGTGGAAGAGGAGCTCTTGCATGGAGACTATAAAGATTTTAACTTGAACTGAACCCTTCCACTCAAGGGCGAAACACAACCATGGAGGTTTAATGCCATTTTGTTCAGTACAAGAAATCCGAGGGAGAGCATTGGTTTTGAGCTCCAGATTTTCTGGCTTGGTCTGAGAAACAAATGAAGGCTTTCGAGAGTTCTATGCCAAGCAGAGATTGTCAATGAAGATAATGCAGATTACATCTTACCTCCAGCATGCACCGAGGTAATTGATATTAATCAATGAGTGCAGATTCTCTAACTTGGAAATGTTGCCTGTCTCAATCCCAGTGCAAGAATTAGCCATAGATCCTATTCATTCTCTGTGGATTGCATTCTCTGCTTTCCTGTTCCCTTTTTGTTACGATCACTTGTGTTGTAAAATGGATGTGGAATTGTACCAGAGAATTGAAGATATCCACATTAAGAGTATGCAATGGAGGATTGCAACCTACTTTCCATATCCTGTTGATACATCATGGCATAGATTTGTGTTCAGACCCTTGATGCATGTGATCTCCATCTGAGTGATAACGATTAGTTGCAGCACATGCCCAATGTTGTAGCTAAATAATCACTCTGTAAGCAAACTTGTGCCTGATGAAAAGAAAGAGAAAGCAGGGTTCTGTTTGCCTAAACTGATTTGTAGCTGAACCTCTGCTCATATGATGACAATAACTAGAGGAATGTAGAATTATGGATTATGACCTATTGTTTTCCCCTAAATGTGTACAGGCTTCTTTAACATATTCTAATGGTGCTGCTGCCTTTGTCTGTGTGATTGAAAGGATTGCTTTAATAGCCGTCTTGGATCATGAACTCTATTCTTCATTTAATTTCTTTGCTGAGTGAGATAGGTTGTAGCAAAAAAAAGTGCACGAATCATTTAAGCCTTCAAATTATTCCTTTTGATTGGGAATAAATATAAACGATTAGAATCAAAATGTGTTACAGCATCCTTTTTCATCTACCATAGGCATTAGGATAATTATATGATGCTATATTTTAATAAGTCATAATTCGGTCTTCCTATGTTATTCTTCTCCCATAGGATTCCTTATCTAATTTAGCATATGCCATCAAATCATACAAATCTTCTCAACATTTTTATGTTCTTTATGCAAATCCTGTCTCACATCATCTTGCAACAATCACCACCATAACAATTCACAGACCTTAATGCCAACATCTTGTAGCTCAACTGGTTGATACTCATCTCTCCAAGTGAGAGGCCTCAAGTTCACATTTAAGCAGTAGCAAATAAATATTATATCCTTCAAAAAAATCTAATAAATACTATACTATTAAAAAATCTTAAATTCCTCACAAATATTGTTGACCATGCAATAAGTTCACTAGAGCCCTTGACCTATTTAAAGTCTAAACCATGGTCATGGAGTTGCAATTGGGATCTTGACTGCATAGACTAAAATCAACTATGGGTGCTGAAGTGGCGATACTTCATAGTTTATTTTCGTATTCTCATCCAACAAACAAAGGGAAAAACAACATTATGATGGTAAAGTGTGACAAAATGGAGATGGTTTATATAGGGTCTCTTCCCATATGGCAAGAGAGCACTGGTGAAACTCATGAATTTATTGTTAAATATGACGAGTCGATCGATTATAGAGTTAAGAAAAAATGATTTTGTGCTTGATGGTGTGTGTAGTGGGTGTACTAAATTCTCCTATGAAATATTTACATTTCATTAGAGGTCAAAGATAATGAATATATCCCTTAACTAATTCACTAATGCTTCAAAAGGATATTTTTTATTCTTTTCAAACAAGAGGCCATAGCTAATCTAGTACATAACATATGAACCCTCTATCAATAGTGGCGGATCCAGAAATTTTACTTATGGAGTCAATATAATAAAAAAAAATAGAAGAACTACAAAGAAAAAGAAGAAAAAATAATAAAATATATAAAAATATTAATATGTAATATCTTAAATATCTTTATAACAAAATAAATTGATGTGACCCATTTAGGATATAAAAATAAATTGATATGGGATTTAAATATAAGAGATGAACGAATGAGGTTGGGATGAGGTAATAAAAGATAAATAAAAAAATAATTAATAAAAAAAAGAGAAAGAAGGAGAGAGAGGGATAGAGGTCAAAGTGGCGTGAGAGAATGAGAGAGAAAAAGAGAGGTAGAACATGTAAGTCATTAAAGAGAGAAAACATAGATCATAATTATTTTTTGATGTGGTTTTTTTATCCTTTGTTTCTTTAAAATTTATGTGAGCTATGAATCAATTCATAAAATTAGTGGAGTCAATTTTGATTTTTTTTCTAATATTATGAGGCCAATTTTAATTTTTCATAACTTTCCTTACTAATAGTCTAGTATATAAATACATGGGGTTTTTTTCTTTATGGGGTCAATTAACATGTCTCTCTATTGCATCCGCCAATGTCTGCCAAACATCCTACTCTTCAGAAAGGTGGAATTTGTATGTCTCTAATATAATTATTTCACCTCCAATAAACTACTGATGAAGAGCACTTCGAATTTAACATAATCGTTTTTTTTTCAAAATAGAACCCATTGTGCGTGATAAAATTCAAAAAATTTATGCACACGTGGGATGCGCGTGATCATTGAGCTCACTGGCTTATAGTATTAGAAGTTTGCACTAATTATTATCATTATAGGAATAACCACGAAAGACCCGCTTGCTACCAGCCACTCTTAAGGCCCATAGTGGCATGGGTCCATAATGTAGGAACCCGGTCCTGAAAGGGAAGTCCTAAAATGGAGTCACTTGCATAGGTCTCCAAAACTATTATATTGATTAAGGCCATCCATCGCCTCCGAGGGTGCTTTACTCTCTCTCTTCCCTATCCCTGGTCTTCTTCGGCGAAATACCATAAAAACCCTAATCGGAAATCTCTCTTCCGCCTCCGGAGGTAACCTTTCTTAGCCTACTCTCGGATTCTCTTACTCCACCAATTACTGCTTTGCTATCATAATCCTTATCTAGTCGTTTCTAGATTTGGTTCCTATCCGATGATTCGATGTGCTTTTTCGTATGAATGCTTGCTTCGGATTTGATTCGATTTGGGTTCTTCATCGTAATTTGTTGTGGTTTCTGTAATTGTTTCGAATCATACGATGTGTATTTAGGGATCCGATTTCCTAGAGCTCTGGGATTTTTATATGCTCAAGGGTCGCATTTTTATCCCTTTCTATTGATTTGGGCGCTTTTTAATTTTATTTTAGGTCTTAAATTTGTGTTTCCTTTCAGCTTCTCGTCTGCGTGAATAATTTCTTTTGTGGTTTCGTATGGGGTTTTTTCTGGTTTTTTGGGTGAATGGAACTGATTCTTTCTTTCACTTGATGGAGCAGTTTATTTGAGAACCCTGGTATCAAATTAGGGTTTGGAAGCTTTTACAGGGTTTCTGTTTCAATGGATAAGCTCCATACCTCTTGATTTGGCTGGATCTAACACAGGTTCGATGTTATCTAGATGGCTTGTACTTAGCTCTTCTTGCTGAAGAAAAAGACTGCATCTTGGGATGATTTTATGCGACATAACCTTAAAATTGTAGTTTGCCAAAAAGGAAGAAAGGAAAATGTATAGAGGAGGCCTTGATAGATTTAAGAAAGCCCAATCATTGGAGCCATTCTCAGTTAGCCTCAATTCGGCTTCCAAAACTACTTCAGCTCCTAAACCAGCCCACCCTCAAGTCCAGTCACTGCAGCTGCAAAATTCTATCCCAACCCATACTCAGCATCAACAGCATGTTGCCTCGAAACCAACCGGACCTGAACCGGTGGCTCCAGCTCTGCAGACCACTCAGGTTGGTGGAGGGCAATCCACCTGGCAGCCTCCGGATTGGGCTATAGAACCCCGTCCAGGGGTTTACTATCTTGAGGTGTTGAAGGATGGAGAGGTCATTGATCGGATCAATCTAGAAAAGCGGCGGCATATATTTGGGAGGCAGCTCCCGACATGTGATTTTGTGCTAGATCACCAGTCTGTGTCACGCCAACACGCTGCTGTGGTTCCCCACAAGAATGGAAGGTTAGATATCTGAACTGATTCTAATTTTCTCTGGTTTCAGTTTCTTTGTGTACAGGTTGTGAAGTATAATAAATTGAAGACCTTTTGCATACAACCTTGCATATTTTTTCACCGTTCTTTTTAAATTATGATTGTTTGTGAAACAGTTTCTAAGGATTGCTTTTTTAAATTGCAAGGGAATTATTATGTTGATTTAGTTATTTTTTTGGAGCTAGAGTGTCTCCTGATATACCTGCACTAAATGTTCCTGCAGCATTTATGTGATTGATTTGGGGTCAGTTCATGGAACATTTGTTGCAAATGAGAGACTTACTAAAGATAATCCAGTTGAGCTGGAAGTTGGGCAATCGCTACGGTTTGCTGCTTCAACCAGAAGCTACATCTTAAGAAAGAATACTGCTGCTCTTTTCCCACGCCGACACTTCCTGCAGAAATTAATCTACCTTCCCCTCCAGACCCTTCTGATGAAGATGCTGTGGTGGCATATAATACGACACTAAACCGTTACAGTGGTATTAGTCAATTGGATCTTTCATCCAAGTCTAAACAATCTTCAGGCAATGGGTCAAGTGAAACTGATGATAACCATCTGTCAGGAAGGTCTGCCAAAAGAATTAGGAAAGCAAGAGTAGCATTCAAAGATCAGATTGGGGGGAATCTTGTTGAAATAGTTGGAATTTCAGATGGTGCAGATGTGGAGACTGAACCTGGCCCTATTGGTGTAAAAGAAGGCAGTCTTGTTGGGAAATATGAATCTCTTGTACGGATTACTATTATTCCAAAAGGAAAGGAGCAGGTATCTCCAAGGGAAGACAGTACTTCTCCCAAGGGTGTTACTGATAAGCTACAACAGGTCTTGAACAAAGTCAAAGGCACTCAAAAAAGTGGCATTTATGATGATCTATATGGGGATTCCTTTCTGGAAAGGTGGGCTCGTCCTGGGCATACAAGCCTGATGGGCAGGCAGTTAACACTAAAAGCGTTGAAGAAAAGCCCCTTAGTTCTGCTACTGAGAAGAAAATGGTAGTTCAGAGGATGACAACGATGATCTGTTTGGTGACTAATGATGATGTATAAAAGCTCGTTATTCTCTTATCTGTTCATTGAATGAGTGTCTGATGAGTTATGCTTCAAATGCACATTTTGGGAAGCCATGGTGGTATATGAATTTTATGTACCTGAGAAATTTTGCTCTAGTTCCTCATGATTGTTTCTATGGGAAGACATACACCAGAAAGGTACGCCTGGCTTGCCAAAAATTATTCTACAATGATATGTTTGGGCTGTTCTCTGGTGGTGAACCTTTTACTTCTTTAAGTTCAAAGTGGGTTTACATTTTCTCTCATGAATTGGTTATTGTTTTTTGTGGCCCTGATATTTAGCATGATCTAATAGGTTGTTTCAGATTTTCATATGCCTCTGATCATTATTATGCCCTCAGGTTTGGCATTTTAGATAGCGCTTTTATATAGTGGTTAGTACAAGACTGATTGTGTTTCCCATATTGATTGAGCTGGAGAAGTTCAGAACAAGACATGCTTAATGTTTTCTTGAGTTTTATGCCAAGCTGCAGCTCATTTGTATCACAAAACTTGTTATTAGTTGATACCAACTACCATAGGCTATATGTTGAGTTTGATTTTAAGAACATTGGAGCCAAAATACTGTCTCTCAACTATTCTAAATTTCAACTAAACTAGCTAATTGATTCACTCTGAACTCATGGTTATGTGTAACAAGGCAGTATGTTAGTTGGAATAGGTGGAAATGGGATTTTGCATGATTTGGCAATATAAAAATTGTGAGCAATCAGGATGAACATGATAAAATTTAGAATGTTGAGATGAATCTGTGGAAGAACTATGAAGGATGGTGGTGTAAGGATATATGACCAGAGGCATAGGAGCTGAATCAATTGAAGATCAAATGGTGAAGAATCAATCAAGAAGCTACGGGCATGTACAACCAAAATCTCAGGATCCAACAAGCGCTCAAGATTGTCTCAAAGGGTCTAAAACAAGGAGAGGAAGGCCTAGGCTGACATGCATGGAAGTTGTGGGAAAGGATTTCGAAAGCTTGCAGCAACACCAAACCTTATCCTGAATAGGAATGGTTTGCAAAGAGCAGTCAGAATCCAATCCTAAATGTTCGGGACAAAATCTGGTGGATATGGTTTCATGGAAATTACATGTTTATTGGTACGTTAGCAAGAAACCTGTTTTTTGCCTCCTGGGTTGAAATGTTTTCACATACTTATCTCTAAGGCTGTGTTGGTTAATGGATTTAAGTGAAGGGCAATGGATGAGGTACTGCAGGGAAATGTTCTTTGTTGTTTTGACTGTCTAGGTTAGGCATAATGGTAGGTTGTTCTGCAGTATTTTTGTTAATTTTCAGAGAAATCATATGAACATCCATGCTACTCTGCTCCATCTGTCTTGCTTTGTCTCCAACTTTAATTAAAAAAAAATAGATGCAAACTAGAGAAAATGCTTTTGCCAGTATCCTTGATGATCAATTTTGATCAGGAGCATTCTTTGTTGGTGTTTTAGTTACTATTTGCGCTGCTGCCTTAACAAAGGCGCTGTTTATTATGAAGTTTGATCATCCATCTATTTATTTGCTCGCTTGATATCCGGTAACTTTGGTTATTTCATTTTTACATGACCTGGAATGCTCTTATGTGGTTTTCATCTATATGATTTGAAGTCCAATGAGCATGAGTTTTAAGAGAGAGCATCATTTATAACACCTGCTTGAGTTTTGAACAGCAGTTTATTTAGAAGCAGAATGAAAGCACGATGCTTAGGTTGTAGGTTTTGTAGGACTTCAGATTCTTAGGATAAAATCTCTTCCTCATCAGATATTGTTGATCCTTACAACATCATGTGGGATGTTGTATGAGATCTCCAAGAAATTTAATGGCATGCAGCCTGAAAACATTCCACTACCTCCATTCTGCCTTCAATTCCTAATTAACATGTCTTCTTCTATCCCTGCATTCTTCTAACAGTGATAGATCCAAAATCTGTATTTGCTTATTCTCGATCCCTTGGTCATTAAATTTCACTCTAATATCATTTTTTTGGAATAATATATCACCCAATATAAAATTCCTTTCATAGCTTTTGGCTGTTAACCAAATTGTGCAATCACACAGGTTTCTTTCCCCCAAACTTAAGACCCTGGAGCACCTATTATTTGATCTCGATGGGCATAAACAAAAGCTCCCGATGGGGTTTTGAGTCATAACCTTGTTGCACTGATATTTCTCCCCCTTCTAGTGAGGGTTTTCTTCAAGGCCACGCTAGGTTGTTCACTGGTTTGTTCATTTATTATGTTTTTTAAGTTGCATTGTTAGGTCATAGTGTTTTCTTTTCGCATCATAAAGCACCAACTAATATAATGAGTTAGCAGTTGATTGTGTAAATCTTCATTATTTAAAAGCAATGACCCTCAGCAGTTGAGACAAAAATACTTTGAACTCATCTTTCAACAGGCCAAGATGGTGATGTAGATCGTCTCCTAAACCTTAGCTGTAAAATATCGATTAAATATAGGAAAATCTTCTCAAAATTTGAGTTATTCTGGGGTTACAAATTTTATGAGCAAGAATAATTTAGGGGTCTTGAAGCTTAGGAGGCAACTCCTGCAGAACTTTCCATGGGGCATGCATTTACAAGAAATCAACCCCAAATGGATTAAAAGATTATTGTGCAAACATCTGAAATGCTTACTGTTATATGAAGCAGAACTCCTACGAGATGTCTGACCGGATGTTCTACCCTAGTATGTTGCACTAATAAATGCCACCACCTCAATTTTGCTTTCTCGCTTTACTCTTTATTTAAGACAGACACATAACAAGTGCACCCGTCTTCATATCATGTGCATTGCATAGGGCTGGAACTGGGTTTGGGCCGGGCCGAAGCCGATCAGGTTGGGCCGACTTTGAGTTGGGCTTTAGGCTCGGCTTGAGATAATTCAGGCCGGGTTTGCGTCTAAATACAAAGTCCGTTTATCTTTCCAGTTGGATTTGGATATATCTTTAGCTCGGTTCGAGTTCGGCCCGAATATTAGTCCAAAATTCAGTCCAAAATTTTAAGATAAATCTCACGGTGCATAACATGCCACGCTATCCTTTGCATAATGCCTAACGCGCTATCCACCATGTATGTTCTTCTGGATTTGTCCTACTCAGTGACCATCCCCAAGCCCTAGTCTTCCTTCTGCCTTCCTCTCCTCTCGCATCTCTCGTCCTAGCCTCCCTTCTCTTGCCTTCCGGCAAGTCCCCTAAGAACCCCCTTCTCTTTCACTCGTTCAATCAAAGAACGCTGGCTTAGGGCTTGCTGACCCATAGCGGCGAAGGGGCCGAGGAAGAGGAAGGCAAAGAGGGAGGACGCATCCGGGCCGAAGGGGAGGTGGGATCTAGAGAAGGAGGTATACAAGATCGTGGAGACATCCGAGAATCTGAGCAACCTCTATTTGTCAATAGAATCGATAATAGATGGCGGTGACGGCTGTGGAGGTGATGCCGAGGCTGGACATCATCACCGTCGCTAGGTACGTCTGTCGCTCTGCCTGCTTCCTCACGATCTTCTTAGTCGTTCGGTCCAACAAGATCCACCGTGTCTCGTCATCTACCGTCGGATCGAAGCTCTCTATCCCCGCTGCCTCCTTCATCTCTGAACTCCAGTTCTGCCCCACGATGAAACAGACAGCAGCGGTGTGGATTGTGGGCCGGCTCAATCAGGTTCGGACTGGATTTGGGTCTGAGTCTTTTAGACAATTTCAGATTTAAATCTGGTTTGAAGTCTGAAAAAAATTTGGACCAAGCTCGAGCAGGAGTATAATCCGATCTAGCCCAGCTCATTTCCAGCCCTAGCATTGCATGTGCTCATCTCCAAAGAGACTCCACTGCTTCTATTTCTGCTGTCTGGCCAACTGCAGTGATCCCTTTTGAGTCCAATAACTTTTGCATCTGATCCTAGTCAGGCTTTTTTTGTGAACAATGCTAAACCAGAATCAGGCTAGACGATTTTTATGAACAATGCCAAACTAAAATGGGGCTAGATGACTGAAGATGGGGTTAGAGGATTCTAGTTGGACTCATCAACATCGTACATGATTCATACAGAGGGGAAGGAGAGTGTGGCGTTTGAAAGCTCTGAAGAGATCAGAAATTTACTGGGACATTACCTGGTGGAATTTCTTTTTTTTTTTTTTTTTTTTTTTTTTTTCTTTTCTTTTTTCTTTTTATAATAATATATGAACTTTCTCTCTCTCCCCCCTCCGCCGTGCGTGCGCGCGTGTCCCTGCACGTCGTCTCTTCATGGATGATGAGTTATTTTTTTTTTTTTTTTTTTCTTTTTCTGATTGGCGCAAAAGACAGATCTCTCTTTTACGATAGAAGAGATTTTGGAATGATAACGAAATACGTCGACCAAGATGTTGTGTTCATGAGATCACATCGGAAACGTGAAATGCTCGCAGGTTGGGAGTATCCCGTCCGTAATGGTGTGCCCTTACTGTTGCTTGGCACGTGTGTAGTGCTCCACTCGTGTGTGGTTTTTTTTTTTTTGGATGTCTGTTTTACAATAGAAGAGATTTTTGGAATGATAACAAAATACGTCGACCAAGATGTTGCGTTCCTGCGATCATATTTGATCAGTAGATTAGCCATGCATGAGACGATAAAGATCACACGCATCGAGAACACACAAATCATATCTATGATTAAAATGTTTGTAGGGCCAGAATGGGTTGCCGTCACAAAGACGTTTACGATGTGATGCATCTTTTCGACTTCTGAGTAGAACTGGAAAGCAAAAGAGATAGAACACCGAAAATTGTTGGAATTTATTTGACGAGGAACCCTCCGGTGCGCTTGAGTTAGATAAGAATTTTGGGAAGCGATGAAAATTTGAGAACAGTGAAAATAATAGTATGGGTACGAAAGAAATTATACCTGGAGATAGATCCTCTAGATGCTGATTATATCTAGAATAAGGGTTAGTCTCTGTTACCGAAAGAGACGGATGTGCACCATAGCTACTCGGCAGATAACAACTGCCCGAATGTTATGCTCAATCTAGAAGATGAGTTGTAATTATTCTGCATCGTTCGTCATAAGTATATGGGATCGTAACCATCTTTTATTCTATCCGTAGATTAATTCCTGCCGCCTTTCTTTATTTCTCTCGAATACTATTCCGACTGATCGCGTGCATATCTGCTGGAATGGAAAAAAAAAAAAATGTATACATCACCTTGGAGAGCGATGTCGTAACTGTATACATTTATTGTTCCGAGTGCCCAGCGTCCCCCGCTAACTGAATCAAAAATCAATGCACGCATTGACATGTCTGTGCTACCATCCTTTCATCAACAAATTCCAGGGGAGAAGATCCAAGTTATCCTCCCGGTTTTAGTATTGAGAACTCTGCCATAAATCTCGGGACGATCATATTTTCTTTATCCATTTGGGCTTGGTGGCATCTACTTCTTACCATCAATACTATAGAAATTCTCGTTGCACCGTCCTTCCGTTGGTCAACGTAGCCACCCTCTCCAACGCCATTTAATGCTTCTTGATCCATATTTTGATTTAAATTTAAATAATAAAATATTTTTTATTTTAAAATTATAATATTCGTAGTTTGTTATAATATTTTGGTGCATATTATAACATCCTATAAATATAAAATTATAAAAAAAAATATTTTATCATTAAAATTATCATAATTTTCAGAACAGACCATGAGATATCATAAACAGACAACAGATGTCTTAATTTTTTTCAAAATGAAAGAATATTTTCATCATTCAAAATTTTAACAAAAAAATCGACGTGTAAATATTTAATGAGCACATTAATAGATATTGAAATACGTGACTATATGGATCGATTACGTAAAATGTTGCACTCTATATCAAATTTTCTATCCTATCTGTGGTGCACAAAAAAATTTTTCTACTGTTAGAACATGCATCACCTAATTTATTGGGCCCTCCTACCATTTAAATAAATATTTTTTTTAAAAAAAACTTTGTTGGGCCTCTCGGAGCTTTTCGTCGATCCAACTACAAACCTCGTCGTCTCCTGGTGGATTGGTTTAGCTCCCATCTCGATGTTACTTGGGCACTGGTTTTCTGTCTGGACCGGGCAGGACGCGCTTTGTTGAAGTGGTCTTGGGCCGTTTTTCTTTTTTTTGTTTTTGTTTTGTTGTGTTGGTCATTGTAGGAACTCAGTTTAACTTCATTTCAAACCAACCCATCATCGAAGTGGGCTACTTGGGCCAAATTGAGATCTAATTCCCAATTACGGACAGCCGAACAGGCTTTAAGCCTTCTTTAGATGGAGTAGGAAAAGAAGAATATAATGGTTACTCGATATCACGTACCTCCCTCTCTTATAACGGTGCATTTTAGTACACGAGCAGAATTGGAATAAATTAGAATCCAAATCAAAATAGCCATATGCTCTCGCATGTTTGATGTGTGACTGCAATTGGAATCAGAATAAAATTTGAATACTAAAAAAGATTGATATTGAGTTTTTGAAGATTAAGATATTTTATTTTTTATAGAATTAGAATAGAAATGGGAGACTCTTCAGATGATAATTCCAGCCAGAGTTTGTGGTTTTTCTTATGCACAAAATTCTCGGTCAGCAACATTTGTTCCATGTCACGTCCCAATCCGAGATTGTGAGTCGAAGGTTATGGCAACCACCGCATACTCATAGCAAACTCTCCTCATAAGTATACGAGGCATCTTATCATGCTATCATAAAACAACAGCGAAATAATTAATTAATAATTTAAATCCAAAATATAACAATCCAAATTTCAACTTTAATATCTCAATAAATACAATAATGTTCAAATAGTCTTACATCAAATTCAATAAGACTTTCAATCTAAAATAAAATATGAAAGTTCCGCTTCTAATCACTCTTCCATTCATTTCTTGTATCATCTTAATTTTCAACATCTGTAAAAATAATAAAATAGGAGATAATAAGCTAGACAGCCCAGTAAGTAATGATCACTTTAAATAGATTTCATTAGGCATTAAAGTAATAATCATTTATAGAAAATAAGCATATCGAGTTCATCAATTCAAAATTAATTTCAATTATGCAATATAATTCATGCTAA
>KE504649.1:378054-388996 GCA_000441515.1 Elaeis oleifera
TTTTTTTTTTTTTTTTTTTTTTTTTTTTTTTTTTTTCCCTAAGGTGAAAACTAGATTCATAACATAAGAACCGCCTTTCCTTTCGAAAATAATTGAAAAGGCCAATTAAGTTCAGAGTTGTTTCTGCCTTTCCAGGGTAACAGAGGAAGAAGACGTGCGACAAACTTTTTCCTCGATTACGTCGTCCTCTCTTCTCTGTGCTGCTTCCAATCCTTTTTCAGCAATCTTGTATTCTTGGCTTAAACCATTATGAGGGGAATAGCATATGTCAATTCTTTATTGAAACATTGAATTCTGTTTTTGGATTTTATTATGGAACTCCCTATTTTTAGACTCACCAAAGAAATCCCTTTTATTTTATTGTAGTGAAAAAGTTCATTCATTTTTCCTTTGTTTGTTGATTTGAGAACATGGAATGATGCGTTCCATCCACCAACCTCATTTCCGTCTTCCAAGTAGTGATAATACTCATGGGAGAATAACCTCTTGTCCATCCCTGTTCACATCCTAATGGCCGTCGTTTGCCATCTTCTTTCTAGCAAGTACTCCAAATATGGAATACTCCGTACCCCTTGGAAGATATTATCCTCGTTCTAGGAGGCTAGATTAAAGCGAAAAGGATTGCGTAGAGGACGCATAGACCACATTTCTGCCCCACCCCCAAGCACATGAAGTTTGGTGGGTGTAGGGTAACAAAATGCGAATTTTCTTTTAAAAAAATTATTTTTAACTTTTAAATTTTTATTCTTTTTTTTCTTAATGTGGCTCAAAGTGCCCCTAAAATCTCGGTGGCTTCGCAGCGTATCTAAACCGCACCTTGAGTCCACCAAAAGGGGATTAGGGTGGACTGGTTTTGGAAATGCCCAACGACTCCGTTTCCCTCCCTCCACTTCTAACATCTTCCACCCTCCAAACAAGTGTACAGCTCAGCTTGACCATAGGACTTTTAACCCCCATTCCCTCCCTCTCAACCCTTCCTCCAATTGCCCATCTCTCTCTCTCTCTCATGGATTATCACCAAAGGGCCCATCTCCCTCCGCCACCTTACATGGTGCTATCGGAGCAAGGGGTGACTCGCCTCTCCAACCTCCGCCCACCGCCGCAACCTTCCCCGCTACTATTCCCACCGCTCCAGTAGCTCCTGTAGCTGCAGATGCTGTTGCTGTTGCTGCTGCTGCCTCCTCCTCCTCTTTCTCATCATCATCATCGCCGTCGCTGCCTTCATCTCTTTGGTCGTCAAGCCCAAGGTTCCCTCCTACTCCGTCGACAACCTCTCCATCGGAGGCCTACGTTTCAACCCGCCAGTCTCACCATCCACACCAAGTTCATCGTCACGGTGCGTGCAAAGAACCCAACGACATGATCGGGATCTGGTACAGGGATGGCTCCCGTGTCATGATCTCGTACCGCAACACATCCTTGTGCTCCGGCCGCCTCCCGAGCTTCTACCAAGGGCACCACAACACGACGGTGATGCATGTGGTGTTGGAGGGGCAGAGCAAGCTCGGAGCCGGGGTTCATGGGGTGTTCGAGGAGAACCGGCGCACGGGGCAGATCCCACTCGACGTGTTCGTGAGGGTGCCCGTCAGTCTACGGGTCTTCAACACGGACTGGCGGAAGGTCACGGTGAACGTCACCTGTGCGCTTGTGGTCGATGGCCTATCGCCCAACAAGAAAGTCGGCATCAGGTCGGCCGATTACAAGGTTGCCGTGGATTTGTAAATTCTGATGGTGAGTCGTTAATTATGCATGGGATTTGATGTGCCTCCCGAAACAAGGAACAGCTTGCCTCTGTAAACGTTGAATTCGGGTGGGCCTGCTACAATCCAATTGTAGGGATTGGCATGAGATATGAGTGGGTAGGGAACGAGAGTTTAAGTCCTAGTATGATGTATGTTGAAGAGTTCCTTGACTATGAAAGCAAGGATTTTGCTTTAATGGCTAATTACTTCTCGGTTTTTAAGAAGAAGGCTTAGCATAATATAAATGAAGCCATTCAACTCTGAAAAAAAATAATAGTTCTTTGAGATCGTCATTTAATTGCCTTTTGTTTTGTTGAGCGACATAGCTGAGTTACCACAGCATATTCCTTTACTAAATCCCTTGTGTGCTGATGTTCATGAGCGAGGGATCCTCTTGTTTTAGCTTATGCCTAAGCACCATAACAGGGTATTTAGATGATGCTCTTTTCTGGATCTCTCCTCAAGCGAGAAATGCTAACCAACTGGATAATAATTGTTGGTGCTAATATCCAACTATAAGATTTCATAAGCTTGTTTATGAGCTTGCGAATTAGATATCTAATTTTATGCACATTTAACATTCTGCTTTATAAATTTCACATTTTAGTAGTTAACACCTGGCATCATTGTTATACCAATTCTATTGATGTCTATTTTGTGCATCTTATCCTATGGTTGGTTGGTTGATTCTTCTCTGGCGGCTCTGCGAGAACCAATAGTTGATACAGGTATATCCAAGATTGGTTTCAATCTGTCTTAGTGTGGTGTGCGTGTGTTTTGTGTCTTGGGCATTTGGCGACTCACTTTTATGGCATTGGAGTTTGGCTGGCAAATATTGGGTATTGCGGCAAACTCTAGATTCTTGCAGGATGGAATTTCTGTACTAATTTGGTTTGTTTATGAAAATCTAATAGAGCTTACAAGCTTCCTAAATGGAAAGAAAGAGAACTACCTGAAAGGCTTCGAGTGCTGGCCGTATCCAGCATCCATATGATTGACCGACCAAATTTCGTTTTTGTCCTGGCACATAATTAAGCTTAATTTAATAATGGTTTGGCTGCGAATATGCCTAGAAAAATCTTCCACCTGTAAATAAACATATTTGTTTGTGGATTAAATGCATTTTATGTTTAATGATCAGATCACCGGTTGCTGTTATGTCATGGGTCGATTTTTGATGTAGACATGCAAGGCCCAAGCATGCCCATACATGGGAGTCGTTCGATCCATCGGAATTCAAGCATGCTAATACATGGACACTCATCCAAGGGTGCACACTAAAGTGGCAAAAGGTTTCCAAACTATTAATATTTTACTCTCAATGCAAGAATTAATTAAGATCAAACATATTTTCAAATTCATGGAAAAGTTCATTCTGGTCAGATCATGTCCAAAAAAGATTGAATAACAGGCACAAATAGTAATTATGGGTTAGGTTATAGTAGACCTATCTATGGGTTAGATTACACCAGACCCATCCAAAGTTACTGTTGGAATTAATCAAATGGAATGAAAGGGACTGGATCCCATATATGAAGGTTCCTTTCATAATTTCCTCATCTAAGCTGAAGCTACCTAATGCAGTCTTCCCATAGCTGCCCAATGAGATGCAAGATATAATCAGGAGCTACAAGGAGTGTTGCTGCTTTATAGTGCTAGGCTTACTAGGAGGTCATGTTTTCATGTGGCACGCATCATGTTTTTTTTTTTGGTAGATGCATCATGTATTCAAGACGGGGATGAATTTAAAGAAGCCATGACCCCATCGATCATAACTATAACTATTTGAAGCTATGTTGGTGTTTGCATGCATATACATACATACATAATATACATATACTATTTAGGCAAGCGCCCCATGGAATGGGTCAAAAGGGGAGCAGAGAGAAGTAAAGGCATTATCGAATCTTGTCCCCAGGTGGACGGTTCAGATTGTTTCGATCGTATTATTCTATTCTAGAGCCACGGTTAACGGAGAGCGAAGCTGGCGCTCGGGCGGTTCTGTGGCAATGAGAAAAGGCCGCGAGCCCGCGAACGGTGAGGCTTGATCTATCGTTAGTTCCATATGCTCCCACGGAATATTTCAACTTAAAGAAACCGATCGATAAGGCAAGCACTAGAAATATCCATGCCAAATGAAGCACTGTCTTTACCGGGGGCATATGTTAAGCTAATGATTTTAGAAGAACACGCAAACTGGAGCTTGCCATATAACGGGCCAATAAAACCCTTCTCTTATCCTGACTTGGGTTTGGCTTTCCATTTGAATAGGACTCTCAGCCATTTACCAGCTCTCTCTCCGAGAATCCCTGGTAAGTCTTTCTAGTGCTCAGTTTATTTTATTTTATTTTAATTCTTTGTTTCCTTATTCAATCATTCTATTCCCACATTGACAGACTCATTTTCCAAAATCCAAATCCAAAAGTACCCATTATATGATTTCAAAGCTCAAAGAGTCCCCTTTACTAAACACCTTAAATTTGATTAATTTGAGAGCATTCTCATTTGTCAGAATCGTTTAGCATTTAGAAATACCGAATTAAGAAACTGTCTCATGAAACTCCTTTTCTTATCTGAGAAATAAATGGGTTTGTCCACTGTTTCATTTCCCATGGCTGGGTTTGTCCATTGTTTCATTTCCCATGGCACTCTCAATGAATTAGCAATTATAAAATTTTTATCCAAATCCACATTTCAATTTTTAGGTTAGAATTGGCCTCGGTGTTGTTAAAAAATTTATTAATGCACATAGAAGAGTGATTGATGCCAGTGAATTCGAGCTATCATTCAAATTTAGCAAAAGATAATGCTACAAATGTTGTGGATGCATTGCTTCACTAATAATAGTGTATTATGTTTGATGGAGGCCTAAATGACGACAAAAGAATTGAAGCCTGCCAACATTGTTGTGCCGGAAAATCCTTTAGAGGAAGATAAGAACACAACATTGATGATTGGCTCACCGCGAGCAACCAATCGACCACTTCTGTCCAAGCAATCAAGTCAGAAGGCGAGCTGCTTGTGCTCTCCAACCACCCATGCCGGATCTTTCGTTGCAGGCTTCACAGAAGTTCTCTCCACCATCATAATAGCCATTCAGTCGGTTCGGGGCTCTCAGAGTTGGCTGACAAATCGACGTCTGATGAAAATTCCATGGGGGCAGGATGATCTTGGTTCTCCATTGCTTCCTAAAAACCACCCTATGAAATCAAACCAGAGTTTGTTCATGTCGGCAAAATATTTAGTCAAATCTGGCAAGGGCAAGGCCTTTTCAGCAACTTGCATTCCCGTGGGAAATTTCGAGTTTCTTATTATTTGTACATGTATATAAGACAACATTAGGTATGTATTGCATGGTTTATTTAACGAAACATGGAGTTATCTTGTTTCTGTCATTCTTTCCTAACCAACTTCATGCTCTTCTTTATATTTTTATCATCATTATCATGTTGTGATGTAAAAAAAAGACATCATTAGTCCCATATTAACTGTAAATCAAAAAAATTTTGGTTTATATAGGATGAAATCTTTTCTTCCTCGTGAAATATCTTTTGAAGGATAAAATCGTGAGGCTCCATGTTATGGTGGCAGAGATTAAAATGGACAATACCTCACATATATGGAAGCGGAGACCGATATGCTCGAATCATGAGCCTTTGACCGTAACAGTCATCACACCCTCATCATGTTTCCATTCCAAATATAGATTTTTTTTTTACTTGTCAAGATTGCATTAGACTCAAACTTTGGTTCATTTGTTGATTTTTTTTTTCTATAAATTTTTGGATACCATTCCTAGCAATAACCTTGTCTCCAATCCAACAACACCTCCACCATCCATGCAACCAACAACTTCACCACCTTACAATTGTCATAGACTGACCCCATGACTACCTTGCCACCTTGACAAAATGCTCTGCACCACTATCTCATGCAACAAGCCATTTTATAGGCCCTCCACTGCCCTCTCCATCGTTCTTTCAACAAATCCATTTGGAGCCAAAGTTTCAGGTTGTTTATTATTGAATGATTTGCAGGCTAGTAGGACCGGGTCTCTTGTTTGTTGTATCAGAGTAATAAAGTCTTGTTACTTTGTTACGACTGCATGTTCTACCAGAGTACCTACATGTTGTTGTACCAAAGTACCAGAGTCTTGTTAACTTGTTACGCAGTTGTAACCAAAGACCATATATTATTATAAATAGACACCACCTCCACAATTGGAAGGTGTGTCATTTTTCTGCTCGTACTCTAGTACTTCTTTGTATGGTATCAGAGCGTCTCAACCTCACAGCTCTTGATCCTATGGTTTTGATTCCCGCCTTCTCCTCCCCTTCTTTTACATCACTTCCCATCAACCTCGTGACCATCCCCCTCATCCGGTTACGCCACGAGAACTATCTCTTTTGAAAGATAAAATACCTTCCGATCCTTCGCAGCTACAATCTGATCAAGATTGTGGACGGCACTGAGCCATATCCACTAAAGTTCCTCTCAACGACTGCTACGGTTGCCACTGCTACTCCTCTCCACAGTTCACTCTCTTCCCACGGTGCTTTCCGTCACCACCACTCTCCCTCCTGAGCCGACATGTTATTCTGATGCGGTTCGATATCCAAAGTGGCGGGCAGCTATGGCATTGGAGTTCGATGCTCTCCTTCGAAATGAAACTTGGACACTTGTTCCATGCCTACCAAAGATGAATATTATCGGTAGCAAATGGGTTTCAAGATCCAACAACACTCATGTGGTGGCGAAGGGCTTTAAGCAGCAATATGGTGTCGACTTCACTGACACATTTAGTCCGATGATCAAATCACCACCGTGCACCTTCTACTGTCCATTGCTGTCTCCTCCAACCAGCGTCTTTGTCAACTAGAGTAGATATCTAATGCCTTCCTTCACGGTGACTTGGAGGAGTTTGTCTTTATGGAGCAGCCATCTGGATTTACTCACCCACAGTTTTCTCACCATGTTTGCCAAATCCAATGCTCTCTTTATGGGCTACGCCAAGCACCGAGGGCTTGATTTCATCACTTAACAACTATCTCCTGCCACATAGATTTCTTGGCTCCAAGACCGATACTTCCTTCTTCTATAGGGTAGCACCTTTAGCATCCATCTACATTCTCATATATGTAGATGATATTCTTATCACTGGAGAGGGCCCTGCTAGTATTGACAGCCTCGTACAGTCTTTAATGACTGAGTTTTCAATTCGAGATATGGGGTCTGTGCATTTTTCCTCGACATTGAATTGGCACCCCATCCCAGTAGCTGCATGCTCATTCAACATAAATACGTGCTGGATATTCTACACCGTGCCCATATGGAGAACACCAAACCAATGTCTATGTCTATGGCTACTACTGCTCCTACTAGCGATGCCTCTCCACTTCTGGATGATCCTTCACAATTTCGAAGTATTGTTGGGGCCCCCCAATATGTCACCATCACAAGACCCAATGTCGCCTTCGTCGTGAATTGGGTATGTCAATTCATGCACCAACCAACTAAGAAGCATTACACCCTTGTCAAATGCATCTTGCGCTATCTCAAAGGGATCCTCGACCATGGCTTATTGCTGCATCACCACTCCGATCGCACTCTCCATGCTTTTAACGATGCTGATTGGATGGGTTGCTCTTTAGATTGCCGATCAATCAGTAGATATGTTTTTTTTGGCCGCAACTTAGTCTCATGGAGTGCGAAGAACAAGCCACTGTTGTCCGTTCAAATACCGAGACGAAATACAAAGCTGCGGCAAATGCCACGGTTGAGCTCGTGTGGATCCAGTTGCTACTATGCGAGTTTGGCATTTCTTCCCCTCACCCCCTCATCTCTTGTGTGACAATATAGGAGTGACATACTTGGCGGCCAATCTAGTCTTCTATGTTAGAACAAAGCGCGTCCAGATTGACTTCCACTTTGTTCGTGAGCATGTAGTGTCTAAATCACTGCAGGTATCCTATGCGTCCAGCAAGGATCAACCCGCCGACATTCTTATGAGGCCTCTGTCCCGACAGCGTTTTTGCATGCTTCACTTCAAGCTCAATGTCGTGCTACTCGACTTGAACTTGAGGGGCGTATTGAATGATTTACAGGCTAGTAGGACCGAGTCTCTTGTTTGTTGTACCAGAGTAACAGAGTCTTGTTACTTTGTTACGACTACATGTTCTACCAGAGTACCTACATGTTGTTGTACCAGAGTACCAGAGTCTTATTAACTTGTTACGCAGTTGTAACCAAAGACCATCTCCTATTATAAATAGACACCACCTCCACAATTGGAAGGTGTGTCATTTTTCTGCTCCCACTCCAGTACTTCTTTATATGTATGTGCTTATGACTTGAGGTCATGTTTGAGTTGGTAATGACATCTGCAGACACTCATGTTTCTAAAATATCACATGCAGTTGCATCTGCTCATGCACTCACTTTAAATTCTGGCAATCGAGCAATAAACTACAGTTTGGCCTGTGGAATGTGAAACCATCTAGGGTCCTAATGGATACTCAGGACTAACTTCTATATGTGCTTGGCCAAATTACCTTAGTTAAAGACCAATTAATGGTTCTTGATCACCTAACAGCACTATTTGTTTTTGACATGGACCAGACCAATCAGATATATCTGGTATATGGCATTGTAAAATGTATAATGGACACATATAAGGTTGTCAAGTAAGGAGTTATGGAACAATATTTTTTTTTTGGGAAAAGATGGATCATTTATACAAGTCTTGTATGTATACATTCAAAAAGATCACAAAACAAAATATCCTTAAGAGATCTTAGGTTGACCTCACATCAATCCAAAATATATCCCCAGAGTGCTATAAAATAAACGCAGCCACTCAGTCTGCTGTGGTGTTCGCCTCCTGAAAGATGTGCTTAATAACGAGGGATATACACCCAATCAAAAAACTACTATATCCTTAAGAAGGGAGTGAGCAATGCCCCCGGAACAACATGGTTTAGGTCTTTCTTGGGACAAAACCCTGAAGGCAATTACATTCATATAATGACAATTACAGCGAAAGCATTAGCTCGCGTTATGACTCAAAATTCCATAAGTCTGAGGGAAACATATATGGCTGGTCGAATAGCTACACAATTATCTTCTGTGAATGTATGGACAAGATCATATCCTGTTCACATCAAAGCATACATGGGTCCTGCTCAGCTGTATATCAAGAAAATACATGAGAAGGAGAGCAACGATCATGCCGTCCAAACTTTTATAACTAACTTACCAAGTTTCAGTTCCATTGCTCTCCCTACATTTTCTACTTCTGCTAGTGAAAGCTTCTGCAGACGCACCAACAGTGCTAACATTAACACAAAAGCATTACAAATTAGTTCAGATGGCATCTATAATTGAAGTTTCCATAGATTTCGTTGTTAATAGATTTTGTTGAATTATATCTCCCAATCAAATTCGTTTCCTACAGCATGGCTTTATTACTTGGCCTCCTTTGTTCACTGTATGTCCACAGAAGAAATAATAAAAGGATAAGAGTTGGATTCATTGTGACAAAGACCAAAGGTTGACCTTTTATTAAAGTAGACACATGAAAGCGAGGAATCTTCTCTAGAAAAATAAGCTCCATTTAGACTTTTTCGGAATCAGACGGGGGGCAAAGTCGTCGTTGATAGGATCATACCAAATTTTAGCAAGACTAACAGAGCATTTGAATACTAAATCCAAATGATCAATCTACAGTCAGATATGGTTGTCATGCTTTAGATCCAATGATGAGATTTAGGAAGCATAAACATCGCCATGAAAAAATTGTAATTCTCACCATCTAGTTTGAATTGGGAAGGAACCCATGGGATCATGTGTCCCTGATGGAAAGAGATTTAGTATCAAATTTATCACCAAAAAGGCTGGACACCACCTTATAATTGGAGATATGGTAGCACCGGTCTCATTCTTATAGGATTTCAGTTGCAATATCAACATCACGGAAAAGAAGAAAAAAAGGGAGAAAAATCAGAATTGAGGTGTTAACAATCCATTACAAATTATAGCAAACACTGCTTGCTACATCAATATCAGTTGTTACTAATCTAAAGAGGAAGCAAAAAAAAAACCTCTTAACTCAATCAAACGCGTTCTTAGCCTTTGAGTGGCCATAGGATGTTCTATTCCATTACAAATTATTCAATTACAAAACCTGTGAATATAAAAGGCCATGAGATCACCAGATACATTAAGCAATTTTACCATGAAAGAGCTAGTCGGCATGGTAGAAGCCACATCTTTGAACTAATGCCCACAAATGGACATTAATTGTGACGGGGAAGCAATTAGAGGAAGACAGCAAGGTAGGCGCTGGTGGGTCGTCCTACTCGGAGACACGGTGAGATCGGCTCGTACGGGCTTCCAGACAACCTCGACCAAAAGAATCGACGCTATCATCCCTGTCGAGTGGACTTGAGATCCATTTGGCCTGCCATCGTGATGCCAATGTGCGACGAATAAGCGGTGCAGGAGGAGTCACACGCCCGACAGCGATATCAGGATCCAGAGGGGGATGGGACATAGAATATACCAAGTTAGTGGGGTGGGAGGGGACCATGATGGGAGTCCACAGTGGACCTTTCTCCCTCCTTCCCCACTCTTTATGGAGTAGCTCCCACTGTGAGGCTTCAATCATAGAGCACCTACAGAAGGCCCCTTTGGCCTTTCAATGAGCTCATGATACTCGGATGAATGATCCAATGGCATATTACTGTGTCATGTAAGCACGACAAAAATCTGCCCAAGTAGTCCAGTAACCATTGTTTCTTACTCTTGGTAAAATCAACCCCACAACGTGCTCCTTTTTCCCCCATTTCTTTTCCCTTTTCTTCTTTCTTTCAATGAACTTATGGTGTTGCTTTTTGGATCGCAGATGCTATATCACCCATGTTGACCATGGCAACAACTGAGCCCTACCTACTAGGTTTTATAGCCACCCATTTAACTGGTAGAGCACAACTCTCTCTCTCTCTCTTCCCCTCGCTCGCTCGCTCGCTCATCCGAATGAAGGGAATCTGTATGAGAATATCTTGGGATTGAAGGAATCTCTCCTTTGGCATCACTCCTTAGCCTGCTTGTTACTATCTATACTTCAGGTGGGCTATGCATGTATGACAGGAAAAGTTCCCTACATGTCATCTCCCTCCCTCCCTCTCTCTCTCTCTCCTCCT
>KE504649.1:414564-427704 GCA_000441515.1 Elaeis oleifera
ATATATATATATATATATATATATATATATATACAACCGAGTGGTTGCCTGCTATGGTTTTTGACCCAGATGATGAGTAAAAGGTAATGCATGTAGCATGAAATTTAGGAATACCAATGGTTAAGTAAACCCACACAACCCCTGGGAGTTGAATGATATAGTGAAATAAGTATTCAAAAATAGTATCTTATCCCTGATACTGTGACTAATTATACTGCATTCTTGGCTATAATAATCTGGCTGTGATGGTCCACTAAATGCCCAAAAATTTCTAGACTGCAAATGAATGAACTGATTTGGGCCTAGTAAAGTACAAGGAAATTTTAAATTAGCATGACTGTATCAAATCATATAGCAGTACATAAATTCGAAAAAAATTACAAAAAAAAAAAAAAGAAGGCTCAAGCATTTAGCCATATCTAAAATAGTTATGAAGCCTATGAAGCCAAGTACAGTTATAATAACACAATATGACAAATGAAAGGAAATTATTCTAATATGTCACTAATATGTCATTTTTAAGCAACAGCTTTCTGGTTATGAATTTCCAAGCGACATGGCACAACATCTCTGAAGTGATAATACAGTGCAGCCAGCCTAATGGTATAAGAAAAAATTTTGTCACCAAATCTGCCTAGAACGTGCATAAGAATAGATTCAAATCAAGGAAATCATAGACAAAAGAGAGCTCTTTCTTTTTTTAAAAAGAAAACTGAAGTCCAGAATCAAAAAAAATGCTATAATTGGAATTCAATGGAGTAAATCGCATTGAACTAGCCAGACATTTTAACTTGTGTGCTTCTTTTGCTCCGTATTTCTAGCAAAACCCATTCATCAAAACTTCAAAGACACAACCAACATTCTCACCATCCCTTCTTTCTATCATCTTATAGAAACACTGCAATGCTTTATCTAACTCGCCAGCCAGAGAATGTTTTCGAACTAAAAATGCCCATGTCTTTGGATCCAAATTATACCCTGATTTTTCCACATTATCCAAATACTTGAGTGCATCATCCAATCTCCCACAATTGACAAGTCCAACCGCAACCCGATCGTGCACAAAACTGTCTGCTAGCCCCTTTCTTCCATGGCCTTCAAGATCTTATCACACTATCCTAGTTTACCAACACTATTCAGTGATTTAAGTACCGTACCAAAACCGATCCCTTGACAGAATTTCCGGCATTTATAAAAGTGAGAACAACCCTAGTAATCAAATTCAACTCTGGGTCTTTACTTACCACTATTTTCTCAACAATAATACAAAATCCTGAGGTGAAGGCTTCTCTGAACTATGCAGCACAAACTCATAAAGGCCCACGGCCTCTGCCATCATTTTCCTCTTCAGAAGCCTTTCCAACACCTTGATATATGTTTCTGGCTCCAATTGATGTCTGCCATTAATTTCTGATCTTATGAAGAACAAACCAAAACTCCTCGATGCAATCTTCTCGACCCAGAACCCTGGCCATTGCATTTCGGTTTTAAAAGATCTGCCTTCCTCAACCCATTGGAAAAACATTAAAGCCATCTTGGGGGAGCTAATCCTTTCCAAGACTGCAACGACCAAATCAGATGACAAATTTACACGCAAGTCTGCTAGTTTATTTTGAATGATTTCACTTGATTCATCCTCTTCTCTCAAAATCTTGCAAATTTGATGGCACATTCTCCCAACTACATTCTCGTGGGAATTCACGAAATATATTTCCTTCAACAAATTGAAATCATTCTCCATTTCCTGCTCTTTGAAACTCTCTGAGACTTTCAAGTACGTGATTTTGATAACCCGAACCCTTTTTCTTCATGATCTCAACCAACCCAAAACCCAATCAAAGAACCTCCGAGCAATCTCAGGGCTCCCTTCGAGATCAAAGAACCTCCGAGCAATCTCAGGGCTCCCTTCGAGATCCCGGAGTACCAAGTTCACAGCCTCTTGGTCCAGCGAGAGATTGAGAGACTCTAACTCGGCCTTGATGTCATCAGAACCGTTCGGCTTCGAAAATATCTCCGTCACGAGGGCGTGATTCTGGTCGATAGCTTCTTCGAGGAGAAATAGCGGTCTCTAGGGTTTCCAAGAGTATGTCGGCCGAGAAATGGAGCAAGAAAGGTGGCATTTTGGGGTTCCGGAGCTCTCACCTGGAGGTTCAGGGATCCAATTCTCGAGCTTTGAGCTGAGATCTGAGAAAAGCTCCGGAGATAGAGCGCCTTCCACCCGTTTATCATTTTGCTGTGATTCACGCGTTCTCTCCGTTGGAGGCGTTGGGATTTAACCTTAGGTTGCGCTTGATAGCTGGCAATCTATCCGCTGGTAATTTAATATAATATTTTATATTATTATATTTGATATATTTTTTTAAGATGATAATCTAAAATATTTTGATAAATCAGATTATTTTTATGAGACAATGTGAATTATACGACTACCTAGATTATTATTTTTTATGATATTATAATAAAATTTTAAATAAAATAATTTTTAAAAAATCACAGAAAATTCTTAATCCAACTCTCCCCCCACTACTCCCACAGCTTCACACGCGTCTGCCCCTACCCACCTTGTAGTACCCACAATTTTCCACACTTCTCGACCCATCATTTCTTCGCGTCACTACCACATCGACATTACTCTTGTTATTTCTCATCAAAAAAAAATATCATGATAAAATCATTAGGAGGTATTTTGAAAATTTGATCTTACATTATTGATAATCTAATTGTCATACCAAATATGTCAATCAAAATTTCTAATAATTTTATAGCAACATTATCTGTGTGTATCAAATACAATAATCAATATTATTATCAATTTAATAATGATAATCTATTCTGAAGACAATCCATATTATTTTTTAATATTGTCTGACGATGCACCAAACGTAATCTTAGGGCTTCAAAGAATCTGACATGCGTTAGATTTCTCCATATTGCATGCATCAGATGCAATTGGACCGCATCAAATTTACGGTGGATAACACGCCACGGCCACACTACCCTCTATATTTCACCAATTCCCAATTGCGTGCATATGTTTCGGCATTTGCCTGGGTTCACTTGCACCTAGTGCATGCATTAATTTATCTAGATTTAGGGTTTGAAAAGGGTTGAAGCGCCATGATAGCTTGACAACGGTTTTTTTAATAGAAAAAAATAAATGAGAAGAGAATTTAGTTGAGGATGTTTTCGATATTTTAAAGATCAAAGATACATGGGCTGCCAGTTGCTAGACTAAATTGGACTGGATTAGAGTGTTTTTTTTTGTTGTTGAACATATTGGAGGCTAGATCTAATATTAAGATGATGAGTACCTTTGGATACTATAAAAAAAAAAAAAACTGAGTTGTATCTTTTGCATGAAAAATAATTTATCTTTTTTTCTTCATGAATCTACCATTGAATCATGCAATAAGCAATAAGCACTTTAAGTTATGTGCACCAGATGAACGAAGGAACTTGAAATGAAAGATCACCGTGCCCGACTAAACTAGTGCATCCACGTAGAGCTAGGCTGAAATCTTCGAATCAGACCTCTGCATGTAGAAGTTCTACTTTGGATGTGTTTTTCTATGATATTGATCATCTTATCTACAAACTAAGATATGGCATGAAACACCATAATTATCGAGTAATCCTAATCAATGAACGAGGATAAAGAAGATCGATCATGCTTTCATTGAACTTGGGAAAAGAATAATAGACAGATGATGTTTCTGAATACTTTGGAAATTAAATGTTGATTGAGTTAAATATGACTGGCTCAAGGAGATGTTAATACAGGTGTCCAGGGCGTTTCTTGTATTTGGCTGCCCATAATGGCAAGTGACAGAAGGCCATTAACGCATCAATCAAACGAGAAGGAGAGCTTGTTGGTTTCATGCATATATAATATGGACCTCAAGAATATATAATTTTGTTCAAATTTTGGAAGGGCCTGATAGTGGTTGCAAGGCACATCACAGTTATCTGAAATTGATTACAAGTTCCACCTACAAGAAAATATCAAGTAGTTAAAAAGGAGAAAAAGCACAACACACTAGCAAATGTGATCCATACCATTATTTTCCAGGTCAATTGCTTCAACCATCGTTGAAGTATGGAAACAGCAACATTTTCCCACATTTATGGAATGTAAAGATCAACTGAGAACTATAGGAAAATAGAAAAAGCTTTCAAGCCAAGGTCTCAATTCTATTATAAATTATAATAGATGAGGGCTTTCAAGCCACGTTGGCTAGCCCAATCGGCATATTGGGCCTTGGCAGCCATGACCCACTACGTATACCGGTTCATGTCTTGGTTGCCATCATCCAGCCCAGTTAGTAAGTCGGTTTACTCGTACTAATAAACCTTCCGGCCGGCCTACAATAAAGCCTTTTTAATCCAGTGCTATCTCTTGAAAGGGTCCTCTTCCTCTCGCGACGGGCTATCAGGATTCTTCGCCCACTTTGGAGACATCCGACCACAAGGAAGGTATCGAGTTTTCTCCACCACTGTCTCTCTCCGATTCTTGCTTCGATTATCCCTTCACGTTTCTCTGATGGATCTTTTCATGTCTACGCATCTTGCTTTCAATTTGAAAGAAAATGGCATCTTTTTCCGTCCCTTGTCTTTCTCGTCGAGATCAAAGAGAGTTCTTCATCAGATTGCGGTTATGGAGACGTATTGTCGAATATGAAGAAACAATTTACAGAAATCATCTGGTTGATGGTTTACATTCGTTTCATGATCGGTTCTTCATTCTTGGAATTTTAATTTCCAGACTGGTTCATTTTTAGGTTTTTTTTCCTTTTCGTGACGCAGGTGTAAAAGATCGGAGCGTTTTCGATTTTATTGGAATTTAATGATCTAGGATTGGTGATTTATGGGCCTGGGTTTCGGGAGCTAGTTTTTTTTTTTTTTAGAATTTTTATTTCCGGGGACATGCTTTGCTAAATTTCCAAGATTTGCAGTTTTTAACTATTTCGAGGTCATATCCGAGGTTATTATATGATTTCTTTCATAACTGCTGCATTGCTGTTGTAATACGATACATTTTTATTTGACCGACATGTGCAATGTTCTTTATTTATTATATTGCTGTGGTTCCGTTTTCCTGACATTTTTCCTCAAAGTCTTGCGAATCTTGAAAATGGAAAATTGGTTCTCGTTGTAATACTGCTGCTTTTGACTTTGGGTTTAATTTGATCCAGTTTTCTACAGATTGTTTTATTTGTGAAACAATAATTCCCTCATTTATGATATCCTCACAAATTATGAGTATCTGTAAGTCATGCCTTCGAAAAAATGTTAAACAGTTTGTTTCCATGGGTTCTGATCAGAAGTGAATGGATGATAAATTTGGCTTGAACCAACAGAATAAGTAACTTCCTCGTATATCACTTCACAATTGAGTGCCAATATTAAATATCATCTTGGAAATTGTTTCATTCTTTCTATTCATATTGGAAGTCCTAATGGAAAATTCTAATCTGTAGGTTTTCCCTTTCAATCCTTATCATGATGTCTCTAACAGCTGGAACGGTACCTACACTCACAATTTCATCTAAGAGATTGCCAGGTACTTAATTTTATAATATTTAGAATGTCTAAGATGATTAATTATTGATTAGATATAGAATAATTCTTAACTCTGCAAGGATCTATGTGGGTTTTCTTGTTCAGTTTGTTATTTGTGCCCCTTAGGAGATCCATAGCATATTTAAATGAAGATCATATGCGTGCAAGATGCAAAGGTGATTCACATACTTAAACAAGTGATTCATACCTGTTTGTAAAAGGAAAGAAAGATCTCTTGGATGATTTGAACATCAATTAGGTGTTTGAACATTGCCGGCATTTTTTGGATGTGATGTGCCTTAGAATTCCTTGGTTAGTTTGTAGTGATTATTCTCTGATGGATGCATACAACTTCTGTTCCTTGTTAGTTTATAATATTAGTTTGTCATAAACATTTAAATTGATATTAGCTAAAATTCCATAAATGTATGCTCTATGATGACATGAAACATGATCTTTGACATTTTTTTCAAAGAAAAATTGTGACTTATTGAATGTTTCAGTGTGAAACCATTTAGATGATAAATTAAGAGGTCCTTAATAGTACCACACTTTCAAAATGATCTTAGTCATTTTTTTGGCTTGTTATGTGTGTGAGAACTTCCCTTTGCTCTTTTTTGCCTTTTTCCCAGTTACCTTTTAGACAAAATTATCAAAACCATAGTGAAACTACTGAAACTGAAACTAATGCTTGGTTGAAACCAAGTGTTTGAACTAACCAAACAAGGCTCCAGCTTCAGTAAATGATAATTAAGCAAGGAATAAGTAAAAATATAATTGGTTTGGCCAGGAATTAAGCATTCCCCCTGGTGATGGAGTGAGGCCTTGAAAACTAGTTTTCAAACCCACCAAAGAAATGCTAATCTAATAGATGATAATTAAATTAGAGAAGTAAAAATATTCTTTTTGAAGTTAAATAAAAAGGAAAACAAAAAGCAAAAGATAGCTGGATATGGCTGCTCTATGGAAATAAAACAAAGCATCACACTAGTTTCTTAAATAAGGCTTTGATGAATAATGCTACCATGATGGTTGAAGTGGACAGACAGGTGTATTAAATTGCACTATTAGAATAGGAGGAAACTTTTGGATAGAAGAATTTTCATTTAATAATTCAAGACAACTTTTCCAGTGTATGGCTTTGAATTTTGGAGGTATATTGCAGGACTTAATTGTCAAAGCAATTCAAATAACCATAACCATCACCACAATCATTGAGCCTTGTTCCATCTTTTAGAGGTCTGTTTTGAGAGAAGAATATGAATATGGGACCAAGAGAAGTAATTTGATATGCGATAGAAAAATAGGATGTATGCATAATCAGCATGATATAATTGCTGACATGTATGCTGAGACAATAAGAAATATCAGAAGTAGTTGTTGTGAGGCATGTGTAGTTTCAAGCATGTTGGGTTTACAGTAAGCTTCAGTGCTGGACCTACTTCTCTATATACCAGTCATAAGTGAGCATACTGCTAATGTTTAGGAAGATTAGCTGTGGTGAATATTATTTGTAGAATATGACAGGGTTTACTGATCAGAAGAGAAGATTGATTGCTACTTGCTAGAGTTATACGAGATAACTTCATAAGGTAAGGACCTAAAAGATAGTACAGAAAAATAAATATAGGGAATGCAACTTTTGACGGGAGCATAAATGAAGCTAGGCTTTAGACAAAATTATTGGCCATGAGATACCCCAGTGTGGTCAGTTTCATTAGCTTTGATTTATTTATTCTAAAGAATGGAGAGATGGAGAAATCAAATAAAACTAGAGTTGGGTGGATGAAGTTTTGAGATGCTTCTTGGGGCAATATCTAGTTGACACACTTCTCAGCGACATGCCAAAAAGCTTTAAACGAAAAATCAAGTCTTGAAATGTTTATGGTTCATAATCATCTGCAGCAAAAGACGCTTTGAGTAAGCAAGATAATTATGATAAAAGTGTTTCCATTGAGATGTTTATATGATGAAACCAGGAAGGATAGAATAAGCAATGTGTGTATAAGAGGAAATGTAGGAGTTACACTGAAAAGAAATGTATAAATAATGGAGAACTGATTGAGCAAATAGTACTTATGTGCAACCATGGTCTTAGGAGACTCTAGTAAGAAAATTGCTTGAATACTTGTCAAAGGATCTCTAGAGAGGAGGAGAAGACCTTAGTTTGCATGGATGAAAGTTGTGAGAGGGATTATAGCTCATAAACATTGGAGGTGGCCTTGTAGGAACATTTGGAAAATGAGGACTTGTAAAGCTAAAAACAATAATTGGGAGGAGATATAATTGTAATCATTATTTTTTTCTTTAAGATGATCGGTTATGTGGATTGTCAATTTGTATGTCACTCCATGCAATTACTGCATAGCTTGATTTGTAGAATAGTCCTTTACTTTTATTTTTAAGCCCAAATGGATGAACATGGTTGATAGCTTTCAGGCTTGTCTTACAATGAAATGATTTCTTAGTGACTTGTATAAATATTAACAAACAAGGATTTTTGTAAATGTTAGAAGTTTTTTGACAATTAAATGCCAAGAACATTATTCCTTGCTGTGGATCTGGAATAAAAGAAAAAAAATACAGGAGAAAAGGACAAGTTTTTCTTACTTTGTTGATTAGGCATCTAATGATAAAGTATGGAAGCTTTTGTTAAATTGCATTCATTTATTAAAGTGGTCTTGACCAATGATTAAAGTGCTCTGATGTATTGCATTGTGTCTGCAAGATGTATCATATGATAGGTTTTTGGTATGATATGGGGAAAGTACCTATTTGCCATCTATGATGGCTTATGTCACTGTCTATGAGATTATATTCATCACATATTGGAGCATTTGCAACAATGCATACCAATTAATAGCAAATTTGTGGTACAAGCTTGTATTCATGGAATGCCGTACCACCCCATACCGCCCGTACCGCCCGTATCGTACCGTACCGATCTCGTATCGGTACGCCGTACCGAAGTGTACCAACATTACCGTATCGTACCGAACCGCGTACCGACATTAAACAGAATTTTATCGGTACGGGGTCCGGTACCGGTACGGCGAACCTTGCTTGTATTTATTTTGAACAGCTTTATTTGTGTTCAAAATAGTTTTGAACTCTTCCCATTGAAGTTGTTTTCAATAAGAAATTGAGGTTCTAAACTATCAACCCAACGTGGTCGTTAGTCTACATTCAACCAATGGTTTGAAATTGAGACGACTTTTAATTTATAAGCTTCCAACAGTAATCTACAAAAACAGTCATACAACATTATTTAGTGTGATAAATTAACACTATGGAACCCATGTCGAACATTATTTAGTGCAATAAACTACTTTTGAATATTTTATGATCTTATTTCCTAAAATAAGTGGAAAATTATTTTGTTTGTATTTTTTTTTTAAAAAAATTGTATAGGTGAACTTGCCAGTCCTGAATCTTTTATAGACTAGTGCTTTTTTCTTGCCAGTGCATTCCAGTTATCAGCTCCATATTACATGGTGTGTGTACTGTGCCAGCCCAAACCTTTAGACACATAATTCACTGCACTTTAGGCATGAGTCTGACCCATTAAATTGTACAAATACTTTACTGCACACAGGTGTCTTCTTATCAGATCATTGATAAGTGAGTTTGCAAGAAACTTTGGTAAGAATGTTGTGGTACCATCTGACCATTGAAGAGGAACTTACACCTTCTCGAGTAGAGCAACAGATTAGGAAACTTGTTTCTTCTCATCATTTGTGTGCTTTCAAATTTCAATAGGTATTCTCAGTACTGGTCTACCTCCTAATTTCAAACAGTACAGCTTTTGATCTCTCGTTACTTGATGAATGCTTATTTACAAACCTAAGCATTGCTGTACCATGGAATAACTCTACTTGATGGTGTTAGACTTCTTAATGTGTATTCTCATTCTTCACATTTCTAATGCCCTAAATACACACCAAAATCAACTTTTAGTAGACATGGAACTCCTAGCTTTCCCCAGCCATTGTGGTCTCCTTGGCATTCCTTGTTCACCATTGTGTGAAAACCAATAGTTTCCTTATTATAAACTCTCTGACATAACCATTTCTGCTTAATAAAATCTTGTATGGAAAGTTCCTTTTCCCTTCTTAACTCTTAAGTTTTGCATTTTCCTTCCCAACTAATCAAGTGGCATGGAATTCCGTACCAGCTCGAATTGGCCGGTACATCCCGTACCGAGCCAGACCGGTGGGGAACCGGGACGGTTCGGCTGGAGAAAATGGTATGCCGGAGGAGGAAGAGAGAGAGAGGAAAGGGAGAGTAGATATCGTCGGAGGCTAGCGGTGGTCCGCTACGACTGCCGAAGGGCCATGGAGGTGGTTTGACTGTCGTTCGATAGGACTTTTCAATGAGTGAGAAAGAGAGAGAGGAGGAGTGACATTCCGGAGGGAGGCGTAGCCGGTGGAGAGGCCGTCAGAGTTTGTCGGGTGGCCACCATGATCACCGGACAGTGAAAACTGCATGGGCGGAGCCGTGGCCGCGGAATAGGGACGACAGCCCTTGTTCATTCATCGTTTTTTTTTAATGGTGATGAATAGTGAAGCCAGCAATCAGATTGCCGGTTTCACTTTTTAATTTTTTTTAAAAAGTCAAAAACAGTGAAGCCGGCAATGGATTTGCCGGTTTCACTTAAGTGAAGCCGACAAACCAATTGCCGATTTCATATTTTTTGGATTTTTTTAAAAAATATCCGTGAACAAGGGCAAGTCTTGTTTCATGCTTGCGACACCGCATGCATGGAGTTTGCCATCCGACGGCCACGGCAGCCAGTCGAAGGTTGTCCAACGGCCTCTCTAACAGCTTCCCTCCTCATTTTCTTCTTCCCCTCTCTCTTTTCCTCCCGGTTCACGTCCTTTGCCTGTGTCGGTTCGCATTGGTCCGGTCCGGTTGGATCTGTACTGATCCATACCATTGCCAACCGGCATGGGTTCTGGTACCAAATCCGCGAACCTTATAAAGTGAGAACTCTTTTTGGTTACTTTCTATTGAAATATTTGTAGTGTTTCTGCACCCCTTGTTATTTTAAATTTATCAATTTTGATTATGCTCAATCTTGCTTTAACTTGAGTTTTGCCTATAAAATACAAAATTCAATCATTCTATTGGTTTTCAAAGAACAAATTATTCAGTGATCTAAGTGATGGTCTAAGAGAGTTGTGAAGATCGGATCTTTTACTTGATATTATTTTTCATTTTTCTTATCTGTGCCTTTGTCGGTGCTTTAGCTTGTATGCATAAACAGATGTCATAGATTTGATGCTACAAGAAGTAAATGAAGTCATAGAAGGACACATAGGAATGCAAGGTTTGAGTTATTTTTCCATCTTTGGTGCTTGTTAAGGGGGAAGGAAAAAGGACAACAAGGTTTTGTACTGTTTGGAATCAAAGAATAACTGAAAAAGAAACTAGAGGACACTAGTTTGCTACATTGAGAGCACCCAATGCATTTGAAACACAAGCGTGCACTGTTTCAGGGGGAGAGTACTTTAAAAGAAATGTATGTGTTTGTGTCGGAACTTATTTTGTTGTCTTATAGAGAATGTACCTGTGTCTTTAACAAAGTTTAATAATGATCATTTAGGTGCATCTTGTATAATTTGATGGGGGAACTATTTGGTTATTTTCAAATCTTGGAGTTCCTAATGTACAACGAAAACTATTCAGAAACATAATGATAACTTTGGGAATCCTAAATGTAATTCAGCATGATAAATACTTTCCGAAAGTTGCAGTTGTTTTTTACCATAATTTTAGGATCTGGTATATATCCACTTTGATGGAGGACAAGGAAATTATATATGTGTATCATGGGGTAATCTTGAGATGCCTTTGCATCTTGTTAAGACCTTTATGGATTGAGAAATTGGTTCTGCACAATGTGTTATTGAGATCAAGAACCAATAGTCAGAACTTTGCCAACTACAAATTTGAGAGCATTGAGCGTTATGGATTTCAAATAAGTAGTTTGATGTTTGTTGAACACTTATCTGCTTTTGGTGTTCCCTGAGAACATGGTATTTCTGGACCAATTATTATTCCATTCAACTTTTGAACATCTGCAACTAGCTGGAAGTTGCATAATGCACTTGGGTGGATAAATTAGTATTTAACAACATCAGTGAAATCATGAAACTGAACATACAATCTTATACTTTGATTTGCTAAGAAGGCATAGCGTATCTTTGAAGTTGACTGTTTTGTATCTAAATTTCATAATTTATGTCTTGTTTTCTGCTACATTGCAGATAAGCTGTTAGACTCAGATTCTTTATTTCCCCTTTCATCCTTTTCTGATTAACATTAAATTATAGGACCATGTGATGCAGGAAAACAAGATTTTGCAGTCCCAGAGGCTCGAACTTACCAAATCTGGTATTGCAGTGCCCTGCATCAAATTTCAGCCATTTCAAAACAGACAACCCATTTTACATGCTCAGAGGCTGCGCTCTACTGCAGTGATCTGTGCTGCTGCCTTGGTACATGGTTCTATAACTTCAAATAACTTTTTCAAGTTACAAGGAAATGATAAATGGGGCATGATCGAGTCCATGATTTTTATCCACAAACATGAAGGATGTTATCTTGCCAAATACTGGAATGACTCTCTGTTATCAAATTCTGTTGATTGATTATAAAAACTCCTTAATTCTGTCTAAGGTTTAATTGTTGATGCATCTAATCTTGTCAAGCATATGATTTATGTAAAGATTACATATTTTCAAATTTTAAACTTTCAGTTGGCTTATCTAACTTTTAATATGTTAAGTGTGCTTCAAAATAAGAATGGCCAAACATATATATGTCTGTCCATAGAATAGGGCATGTAGATGCGTGCATGGAAAGCACATGGACAATGCCCTCAAGGGCATGTGGAGAAGTTCTTCAACCCTCAGGACTTCCTCCAGGTCTGTTTTGGGTGTAAGCTTTGTTTGTTTGCTTTTCCAAACATCGTAAGCAGGACTATGAGAAAGTGCGACTTTCGGTTAAGAAAAGAAATAGAACTTTATTACAAGCTAGAGGATGATCACAATTAGATCTAGAAGTGCTTATTTGCAATTGCCAGCTTTTGGAACAATAAGCAGGTTTTAGTTTAGCAAGGTACTATTCATTGGTGGAATCGTTCTTTAATTCATAGGAGGCATTTTTCCTTGATTCACCTCAGGAAAAGAAAAAAAAACTAATAGTTTGTCAAAGGCCAAGGAATCAAGGGGAAAGATGCAGGCTTGCAACTTTTCGTAATGGAAGAATAGTAGAATACAAAGAATGTGGTTCTCCTTATTTCTTGTTCTGTTTGTATTTTGAAGAAAGCAGAGAGACAACTGAAAACACACAGATACACACTTTTAAGAAAGCAGACAGATAACTGACACATGCATGTGCCTGCATACAAGCACAGGAATGCGCGCACGGGCACACTGCAAGCACCATGCATGCATCCTTGGAAGGAAGCAGAGAGAGATGTGATGCATGCACGCGCACGCATGGAAGAAGCACAGAGAGAGAGAGAGAGAGAGAGAGAGAGAGAGAGTGTGGTAGTAAGGTACGTAGTAGTAGTTA
>KE504649.1:441789-467815 GCA_000441515.1 Elaeis oleifera
AGATTTTTGATACATTAAAATCTTTCTTTGTTTGGACAACTGTTAGCTGCATCCAAAAAAGAGTAAATCTGAAATAAATAAAAAATAATCAATTAGCTTCATAAAAATTAACTTTTATAACTTCATCTTCCCCATATATATGAGTCTCAACAGAACATACACATACAGACTTCAAGAATCAAAAAGATAGTAAAATATGGATTCTTGATACATTGAAACCCTTCTTTGTTTAGACAATTGTTGAGCTGCATCCAAAAGAGAGTAAATCTAAAATAAATAAGAAATAATCAATTAGCTTCATAAAAACTAACTTTTATAATTTATTTTCTCCATATATATGAGTGTCAATAGAATATAACCATACAAGCTTCAAGAATCAAAAGACAGTAAAATATGGATTCTTGATACATTGAAATCTTCTTTATTTGGATAACTGTTGAGCTGCATCCAAAAGAGAGTAAATCTGAAACAATAAAAATAATCAATTAGCTTCATAAAAACTAACTTTATAACTTCATCTTCTCCGTATATATGAGTGTCGACAGAACATAACCTTACAGGCTTCAAAATATACTTATTCTTCAGCTATTGGGGTATTGCATATCTTCCGATTGTGCCCAACATTATGACATCTCCCACATTTAAGCAGATGGACTTCCTCTGGTTGGGATTCAATGCGCTTCTTTTTGGGCCTTCCTGCCTTTGGTTTGGTTATAGATGGTTTTATAATCAAATCCTCACGCTTTACCCCTGTCGGTTTAGAAATATCCACGATAGGAAAGATGACATGCTCATACATTCTCCAATAAGCATTCACTGTGAAAAATTCAGATACATATGTATACACTGACTCGTACTTCCTAATTATCGTTGCACATGTATATGAGTAAGGATGACCATAGACCTGCCAATACCTGCATGAACAAATACGACTGTTAAGATTAACTTTGTATAGGCAATCCACGACTACTTCAAATTACTCGCCATCCGAATATCGCACTGTAAGACCCCTTCCATCTTCAATATTCATATTTATCAGCTCCTCAATCTTAGGAACTAGATATGTCTGCCATTTATGGGAGCGATCACGTCTCTCATGCATCAACTCTATCATCTTATACCGTAGCATGTCTACCATAGGAGTTATTGGAAGCTGTTGTGCCTCTTTCATCCAATTGTTAAATAACTCCACAACATTAGAGTATATCTCTCTATATCACTCTCCCTTAAATAGAGCATTTGGCCAGTGATCAATATCTAAGCCACGTTCAATCCATTCACATGCCTTCGGCAAAATCTCTCTTATGTCACTAATATAACCAATGAATTGTGATATCTGTAGTGCATAAGCTGCGCTATCAAGTAGGCTCAACATCTTTCTTTTTGTGCTGCAGACAATCCACTGAGCTTTTTCTTGAAATTTCTTTTAGATGCCGCAAACAATAACCATAGGTAGCATCAAAAAATGAAGTCCTCACACCCTTTGTCAAGCCTTTTGCTCTGTCTGAAATAAAACATAATTGACGATAGTAAGGATCTTCATTGTTATAAATTACATAATGGAGTTTTTCACAAAACCAAACTCAATTGGCATCATTCTCTGCACTAACAATAGCAAAAGTTAGTGGAAACATCTCATTCTCAGCGTTAAGTGCCACTGCTGAGAGTATTAAACCACCATATCTATTAAGGATATAGATTCCATCTATGAACAATAAAGGCGGCATCTACTCTTGAATCCAACTAAATATGCATAAAAATATATAAACACCCTCTCAAAATATCCATCTGGATACTCAAGTACAAATAAACTTCCTAGGTTAGTCTCAACCACTGCTTCACCATACCGTCGTAAAAGATCAAATGATGCATAATCTTCACCATGTAATGCAACTCTAACAACCTCTTTACCAAGTCAAGCTTACCTGTAAGGAAGATGAATGCCAAAATCTTTTTGAATATCCTTCTTGATATCAATTGGTCTATACAATAGTCCATCCCTAACTTTCTAAAGCACTATATCGGCAATCCATGTTTTTGATGTCTTTAGATGTCCGACTCTCCCAATGCCACTGCCGTAAGTATGCGTGTTACTAAATATTTTGATTTTGAAAGTCTCCTGCTGCCCAACTCTTGATGCATGCAGTCGCCATGGACAACTTTCATTGATGCATTTGACAGTAACTCTTAATTTATCATTCTTGATGAATTGATAATCTTTGTTATGGATGATTGAATAATTTCAAAAATTGAATAATTTCTTAGTATCTCCTTAAAATGAGTTGTATTTTTAAATAACTGACCAATACTTGTTATGGCATTCTCCCATGATCTAGCTAATCGAACGTCGGATGTAGATGTAGAACCTTGGGATGAAGTTGTGACCATGAGAGCCATACTCCTAACGTCTTGTGGACCAAGTATGCTGTCAAAAATATGAAATAATTACAGTGGATAATGAACTTTGGATGAATCAATTAATAATAAAATAATTTAAAAAAATTATCCTAACTCAATTAAACGAGTTGATTCTGATCCATTATTAAGATTGGTCTCCATATTGATCTCTATTGACGGAGACTTCAGTGCAATGTGAAATCAAGCATGCGTTGAACATCCTCATTATTCTTGAGTTTAAACATAGAGTTTTAGGATGAAAAGTTGATATTTCAGTATCAGAATATCTTTATCTATGCCCACCTACTGCATATCCCATCTGTAATTTCATCGAATGTGCTCTCTCGGTTCATCCTTAATATATTCCCCTCTTGTCCGTATTTTGCCAATACTATATGATAATCCATCTACAATTACTTGCTTTATGAGTAATGTGTAGTATAACATATTGATAAAGAGAATATGAAACAAATATCAGTAATTCATCTACATATCAAGCTATTAAATAACATAATAAATAAATACTCAAGAATATATTTAACTATTTACTTATATAATAAATGAATAACACTATAAATAAAGCAACGGAGATCATTTCTTTTTTTTTTGTTTAAAGATAAGTGGCAGTATTTTGGAACCAATAAATAGGAATAAAGATAGATTAGCTGAGACCGTGCCACAGATCCAAAGAATCATAGGAACTAGGAACAGATCATAAGAAAAGAAGAAAACAGGAAGAGAGAAGAGAGAGAAAAAAATAGAAGGTATAAAAGAGATATTACCACCTTGATTGCTGGTAGAGATGGAGTGAAAAGGAGGGGGGCGGCGGCGACGTGGTATTGGAGATGTAGCATTAAGAAAAAATTCCAGTTGAGAGAGTTAGAGGGGTGGCATTTGCAAATAAACCAAAAATCCTTCCCTAAATAAGTCTCTGTAGGGTTAATCTTTCCCTCCAAAACCGTCAAGGCCATTTCTATCATTTAAATGAGCTTAAACGATAGTAAGTAGCAACAGTAGACGGTAGGAATCCAAAAATAAGTCATTAGCAGTCCAGGGACATTTTATTTAACTGAAAACTTGAGGAACTTAAAAATAATTCTGAGTTAAATGAGAGACTGATAGATAATTTTTCTAAAATTATTATACCTATGGTAGCAAAGATGATGTTTAGTAATCAATGCTTTCAGCTTTAAAAAAATGAAAAGAAAAAAATCACTTGATTTCATGTCAATAATGTGCGGATTTCAAAAATGTTTTCTACTTTGACCACATCCAACTCCATTCTAATATGTGCCATCCAACATGCTGAAGGACTTCATTTTTCACAGATTTCTAATTAACGTCGCCTGCAGACCCACCTTAAGAAGGATAACTACAAGAACTCCAGGGACAGGAGCAAACCTGTTACAAGACAGAGGAGGAGAAAGCAAAATTTGTCGGATCCAAAGTAGCAGATGACAAACCAGACGATCATTCCAAAAACTTTTAGTCATATTATTTGTTTTCCAGTCTGGAATGATTTGTAAAATATTAGCCACTAGCAGGATACAAGATGATGACAGTACAAAGCTTTACAGATTCAATTACGAAGTCTGTCCACCATCACAAGCTCACCAGAATAAATTAACAGCATTTCAAAGTTTACATGGATGATTTCTCTTTCATGAGCACAATACATACAAAGTGTTTCCTCTCAATTACATATAACAGACAGTATGCTCTACAAATTTCACATGGAAGCATATACATATATGTAGGTATAAATATTTAAACAAAAACCTCAACTAGCATACCACTTTTGTCACAGATTGCGACGGTGCAGTGAAATACTGCACCGACATCGGAAAAGAAGAAATAAAAGGTAAGAGAGAGGCATACAAAATGCTGGCAACCGATAAAAATGGACATATTAGATAGATATGCGACTACTTCCCATGCACGCGTAAAATAGTTGCTCTATTCGCATCAGAGAAACGGCCTGTAAGCTGGACTTGGTATTACTTTTTCATGTGGCCAGAAGCATTCCGGTGTAGAGAAAGGAATGTGCTTTCCATCCCAAGATTTCAGTAGTCTAGCTTTTAAGGACTGAGGAGTTCTCTGAATGTTCATGGCCTTGTAAAATGCTAGGGAAGGTGATCACAATTCAGTGTAGTTTCCCTCTTCAATGGTGTGCTTAGAAGAGAATGTGTCATCCTCCTCAACAGCTCCTGGACTGGCAGAGTGGGTCATAATCATAAGCGTCACCTGCCTTGACAAACCTCCCTTTCACCCGCCTTCTAACATCTGCTCTGGCCTTGCGAGATGCATACCTAATTTTCTTCTCAAACCTGTTTAAAAGAGAGACATTTGTTGTTTTCTGCGGTTCACTAAGAAAACAAACTTCAATACCAGTTAACAATGACAACCATTTGTGATAGACATTAGCAGCGCATGGAAACTAATAGGATGCTGTCTTTTGATTAAATCTCAAGTGATGACAGGATAAGATGGATCACAAGATAGGCCATCCTTGTGACCTTGTGAAAACCGCAAGCAGTTTTACATGCTGCAGCATAAATAAGAAAATGCAGTAATCACCCATGGCCAAAATTTCATTAAATCTTCATATCAATTTTATTGGCAAGCTGAATAATGATATAAAGATTTGAATAGAAATATAGACATGTTTCAGATTTCAAAGGCACGTAATCTCTCTGGAAGCCATCTGAATCATATAAATAGATTTTAAGACTCATAAAAATGATGATATGGGCTTGGCAACAGCTAAAGATACATACTGCAGGATAACAGAAGGCAATGTAATTAGATACTGTTGGAATCAGAAGGATGAAAGATGAAGAGTTTAAAATAAAGATGGCTTCGGGGCGTGTAGCACTGCCACTTTTTTTAAGGCTTTATTCATCCCCACCAATCAGGTAAGCAAGGGGAATATGCGATAAGTCTTAAGAATACAATGAAGCCCAATATTTGATCACATTTTGCACTAATGGGTTAAACCAATAAGCTTTCACCAATATCTACAGAATCACATTGATTTGATAGTTGGGTTTGTTATTGTGTTAGGAAACCAATGGACTATTTATAGAGAAGTCCATGTCCATTAGAATAGATGCTTCTTTTATGAAGAGACGCAAGAATACATGTTTTCTTCAGAAATGTGCATCATTTTGTGGAAAAGCCCTAATGGATACGTCCCTTCTCAAATACGGCAATCGGATGTTTTTTTCATAAAAAAGTATGATAGAAATAATAAAAAATTGATTTCAAATTTTAAATATTTATCTGAATTTTTCAAAAATTCAAAGTCCATCCAAACTTATTTCTATTTATTTCAAGAGAAAACGTTGACCAAAGGTTTGAACTCACGATGTTTTGGAAAAGACACCAACTAACCAGCCACCACAACAATTGGCCGGTTGAGACACAAAATAAAACACTAAAGCTTATATTATTTTGAAGATATCTAATAGATGCAATCAATCAACTTCAAGGCATCATAGGTGTTCAAGCTGAACAGAGTCAAGGCAGTGGAGTTATCAGCCATACATACACACATACATGCATATATGTAAGGTTTTGCAGGCACAACCATCAAAAGACCCATCCCTTGGATAGAATGAAAAAGGTCTATTATAGATTAAGGGATTCCGGAAGTTCAATTATGCATCAAGTCGTGATCATCAGTTACTGAACTATCCAAGCCATGGTACACCCAAAAGAGGTTCTTTCAACAGCAGAATATTCAATCATCCGAATGAAATTCACCACATATATGTGTGCAAACTACAACTTAACATCTTTACTTCATTGGTGATCTCAAACCCAACGTGTGGATAAATCTCGATACGAGTTAATGAGAGAATTTGGGCAAGATAGCCTTAAGCCACAATGCATCTGGAAAAGGATATTTACTAGGGGTGGCAAAAGTCAATCCGACCCACCAACCCAACCCGTATTCGACACGTGTTAAACAGGTTTGGGTTTGGATTAAACGGGTTCGGGTTGTAAACGGGTCGACCTGTTTAACCCATTTAATAATCGGATCGAGTTCAAGTTTTAGGTTACTGACCCGTTTAACCCGTTTAATAAATGGGTTGAATCGGGTCGGTCGGGTTATAACCCGTTTAATCCGTTATTTATAACCTTAACCGGCTTAAGTGTTATCAGGTTATATTCTTCCTTTGCCATTCGATCGGACAAAACGTTGCTTCCCATCCCAGGCTCGCAGCTATTCCCTTCCTCCTCTAGGGTTTCCATTCCATCCCCTCTAGGGTTTCCATTCCATCCCTCCTCTCAGCCGACGATCCCCCACCATCTTCCCACCGTCGGCAATAGGTGGCCGTCTACTACCGGCTCCTCTCCGTTCGCGGTCGTGCTGAAGGAACTCAGAGGAAGTTTAGGTATTCCCCTCCTCCTCAACCTCCTCTCTTAGATGCTGCTCCTCTCTGGTCTCCCCTCATCATGGGAGCGTCGGCTGGGACCTGGCCTCCATCTTTACTCTTTAGCCGTCGTGACACCCGACATCACGATGACGGCAAACTCGGAGGAATCGCAAGGATTTTTGCTCCGATCTCTGGGGTTGGTGTTCCCCTCCGATCTCTGGGGTTGGTGTTCGATCTAGATCCGAAGATTTTTTTCTTGGATTTACATTAGGATTTCTGAGATTTCATAGTGATCTAATCTATTATTCTGAGATTTCATAGTTATTTATGTATTGTCTCATTTATGCAATCGATTTATTGATTTTTTTTTGGATTTACGTTAGGGTTCTTGGGAGGTTTGTGTGATCTGGTCTTTGCTCGACTGGTTTAAATCAGAGATTTTTGTCTAACTGTTTTTGCTCTGATTTATGGGTTCCTGACTCTCTGATGATCATTGTTATCTGATTGGATTTTTTCTTGGATTTACGTTAAGGTTCCTGAGAGGTTTGTGTGATCTGGTCTTTGCTCGGCTAGTTTAAATCAGAGATTTTTGTCTAACTCTTTTTGCTCTGATTTATGCGTTTCTGGCTCTCTGATGATCATTGTTTACCTGCGATTTATTTAATGAATAGTATCTTGCATATGTCATTTATGTATTGTCTCATTTATGCAATCGATTTACTGATTTTTTTTTGGATTTACGTTAAGATTCCTGGGAGGTTTGTTTAAGGTTTGTATAGAGAGGCTATGATGATTTTGAAATATCTTTTTGTTGATTCAATTATTTCTAACAGCAATAATCTTGGACGACCTTCTTCTATAAGCAACCGATTGTTGTTGTTTTGATTTAGTTGTTGATGAAATATTAAATCTGAGCCTCCTCTTCCTCTTCCTTTCTTTAATGTTCTAACTATTTTAAATTTTTTGTAGTTAATATAAGGTTTCATTATATGATATAGATGGATAAAGAGCATGTCATCAATTTAGATCTGGGACGAGTTTATACACTTGGGAAGGATAATTTTGGAGAAGCAAACATTTCAGATAATCTTTTGTCAAAGCCTCAGCTAGTGGAATCTTTGAAAATATATTTGTTGTTCAAGTAGCAATAGGTTACTTCTTCACACTTGTGAAACAGGATTTCTAATCGAGGGAGTTTTAACAGTCAAATTCTTCCTTCACACTTGTCTTTCTATTTGGTGTGCTTGTAAAGAGCTGATATATTTCTCCTATGTCAATATAGAACTTTGATGCTGAAATTCTTCAATTAGCATGCATTTGAATGCTTGACATCGGTAAATTAATTTCGTTAGCAGTAAGTTAATTGCTCATTGTTATCAGTTTTCCTTCTCAAACTAAGAACATCATTAAGAAGCATCTAAGATTGTTGCTTGCACTTCACAATCTTTAGGGGTCTTTGTTCCCCAATTTTATTGGCCTTTTGTTTATCTATGAAACAGTTTAAATGTCTAAACAGGTTAAACGGATTGGGTCGGGTCGGTTAAACAGGTTAGCTGTTTATTAAACAGATTAAATGATAAACGGGTTAACAGATCAGGTCGGTTGGATAAACAGGTTAACTGTTTAATAAACAGGTTAAATGGGTCGGGTCGGGTGACCTGTTATTAAATGGATCAGGTTCAGATTTGAAAATCTGACTTGTTTAATAAACAAGTTGGGTTCAGGTTTGATATTTTCTGACCCGATCCGTATCTGACCCGACCCATATCCGATCCAACCCGACCCGATTGCCACCCCTAATATTTACACCAACAAAGTGCCATATATGGGTTTGATACCACCTGAGCACTTTAATTAGAGGTAAGAAGTGAATGTAAGCATTAAGTGCCAATTGTGGTCGTGCACCAGTGTTGGCATTGAATGTACTATTATTTGCATTTCCAGTCATGCAATGTAAGAGACTGCACTTACTTCCGTGTTTTCTTTTTTCCTTGTAACGAATGACAGCACTGTCCCTGCTAGCTGTGGGGAATGAAGAACTCTCAGGACCAGGAGGATACCATGGAGGTTCACCCACGACAAGTGTAGATGACATACCACAATCTTGATAGTCTCCACCGCTGCACTCACCAGTCAGACCAGAGAAGGAAAGAGAGAAGCTGGAACGAGCTTGCCTTGTGGAGAAACACAGGTTAGGATCAGCATGGACTCCTGGATTGGACATTACAGAATCAGCAGATACTGCATTGCTGTATGCTGCCTGCATTGATTCAACCTGCCCAGAAGATGATGCCTGAACGGAGCAATAAGGATTATTGAACATATAAAACGGATGATAAGCACAATAACTCTGATGATACAGCGATGTAAATTTATGAATAGCATCCAGGATCATAATAAGAGACTGCATGTTATTTGATTGACTGGCAGACGATGCGGATAATCTTGAGACCAAAGAGTTCACATGATAACATATCTTTCAAGATGCATTCATGGATTCCTAAGACCACATATTAGAAACATGGATGCGTGTACTCTTCTTATATAACATGCAGTCATGCCGATAGCTCCTGTGATTATATAGGTTATCATGGCAAGCAGCTGAGGTTATATAGATATTGGTGGGAAAACAAATTCCATAGGGCGCAGATCTTCTGCAGTACTCAAAAGTACCATAGGGTACTGTGCATGGTTGGGCTTCTTCCATTTTTAGATAGACAGCTGCACACGCTCACACACACGTGTTAAAACAAACTAAAAGAAAGTAATGTATAAACCCCAGAGATATTTGGACAGTTTAGATAGCCGTTCATTTTATGATGGATGACATCTAACCATGCACAGCACTCTGCAGTACTTTTTAAGTACCGTAAAGAATCCCGTTCTGATTCCATTTCCATACCTGTACATGTTTGCTAAATCAGATGCTTTGTTACTTGGATATCCCTGTTACTTCGAATTATCCACTCAAACCATATGCTAGCACAGAAATGGCCACACACCAATGTTTTTTGTGTCTAGAAGATTCTTATTGATATAAACATTCCTTGTACGCATTCTTTTTTTGGTCTAACATGTTTATATGTGCAAATAGTATCTCATTATGGTATCTCAAGTTGTTCACCAAAGCAATGCAAGAAAAACCACTAACTTTGGTTCCATTGGCATCTAGTAGACTGTTATCAAGGATAAGGATGAAGTTTAAGCACAATACTAACAAAAAAATAAAAGGCAGCCCAACGCATGAGGCTCCCACCACTGCAGGGTCGGAGGAGGGTCGGATATACACAGTCCTACCCTTGCATGTGAAAAGGCTGTTTTCATATTTGGAAATCGTGATACCCAGGTTACAATAGGGTGACATTTTACCGATATGACAAGGCTCACCCTCTTATGCACAATACTTGTATACCAGGCACACCAAAACAACAAAAAAATCCTTTTTGAACATGCAAAAGATGACTTCTAGATATGGTGCATTTGTTGGCAACTAATCCATGAAATACAGTAAATCATGGACTTTGCAGAACAAGGCTAATTCTCAATCACACATAGAATGGGAGGTGGAAGGGGAAGAAGTGCAAAAGCCATGAACCAGAGTTGACAATTGAGTAAAAACTACCCCCATCATGCAATAATTTGTTCTTTCATGCTCTAAACATAAACCAATTGAAATGGTATGGACATGTATAGCGAAAATTTGATGAGGCTCCTATAGGGAGCGATATTTTAGTTTGTGCTAAAGGTCATAAAAACAATAAAAGAAGACATAAATTAACATCGATGGAGGTTGTGGGGAAGGATATGGAGAACTTGGAGTAACATCAAAAGTAGCTCTAGATAGGAATACTTGGCGAATGAGGATCCATAAGACGACCTCAAATAGTTGGGAAAACCCTAGATGATTATGATTATGATTCATGCTCTGGATACAAACGATTGTTCTGAGAATATAGAGAGATATAAGCTAGTTTGACTAACTCTAATCATTATAATTTAACAAAATAAAACTTAGAGGATTAGGATGGCAATAAGCTGATGACTGCATGCAAAGAAATACCATGAACAAACAGAGATTTATCAAGATGCACCTACCATTCTATCCAAAGGGTACATGTGAAATTAAAGTTGTGATTTTGAAGACAAGTGATGTTTATTAAATCCTTCGTTTGGTTGTCATTTTCCCCTCAAGTGGCGATGAGGTATCATGCAGCCAAAAGTCAAGCATAAAAACAAGAGCCAAATCCCATCTTTTATGTGCAGCTTACTGATTATGAAGATATAAGAACACAACATAATCATCTTTCCCAAGCTGTAATCATTTCATTTAATGATATTTCTGCAGCATCATGGCTTTCACTATTGCCACTTCAATAAATTTCTGTGATGCAATAGATGCATTATGAACTCCTTGTTTTTTAGCAGTCTCAAGAAACTAATCCGCTCCACGTTTCACTTTTCATGCATAAATTGAAGAACAAAGGATACATGCAGGAGAACAATTAGGTAACTCATGCATCCTATTTGGTAGTTTATCCAGAAATTTTTAAACTGATGTCATGGTAGTAGCTCCTGGTGTAACAGGAATTTGCTATGGAAATATTAAATAGGCATCCAAGAGAACATTAGACTCAAATCATGATAAGAGCTAATTGCATCAGAAGATTGGTGCCAAAAGCAAGAGAGCAAAAGGTATAGGCTGCATAAGAATACCTCTGCAGTGAACGTGCCTTGGCAGTTGGAATTGGCAGCAGAAATATCCATTTCAAACAGGTCATCAATTCCAACATCCCCAATAAATTGCCCTGAATGATTATGAGATGCACCAAAAAGTTCTTCATAGCTCCCAAAAGTCAAATCAACATCATCCACATTGAAATCTTCATATAACTCATCATCTTTACAGATTTCATGGTTCCTTGTCTCGGTACAGCATAGCTGTATGTTGGATGAAAGAAATATAAAAATTAAGAATGCAATTATTTAACAGAAACATAAAATTCAATTAAGAAATGCAGAACATTCCAAAAAGTTGACAACCTCTAACAGTCAATCCTAGAGCCTTTTTTGTAAGGATTAGAAGACATAAGCATCGTATCTTGCAACTTGTGCTATTACTTCATCAACATGAGATCAACTTTAATAAAGTTGACGGCCTCTACCATTCAATTGTAGAGGATTTATATTCATATGTACATTTATAAATATACAAACATATGCACATTTCTATACATGTATGCATATATGTGTGAATTCAAGAAATAGCCATTTGCTGGCGTGTAACCTGCAGGATGGGCAGTATACAGTTTTTCCCCTTCTTCAACAGTTCCGGAAATGCAAAATAGAAATGTAATAAAATTATAATAACTAGAAAGCTTTAATAACTAAACTCCTGGTGCCCATTAAGCAGCTAACTTTAATCATAGCTAAGTAGAAACTCATGTCATTAATGCCGGCGTTATTGATATCGGCCTCTATATAGTGACTAGAGAACTTCGCACAAGTGATATATATTTTAGCTAGATAAATCCTCAAGTATAAATTATATTTACACCAATTATAAAAATATTATTGATACCTAATATTGATAATAATAAGATGCCCCATTATCTATCACTTATACTCACTTGTCATTAAAAGAACAGATAATATAATATGTGTCTATAACAGATATTTATTAATAAATGATCATTAAAGGATATATTTCTCTCGTATCAGTTATAAGAGCCCTACTTATTATCCAAAATGAAGAATCATATTAGTGGCATTATTAATACGAGCATCCATATGGCAAGTGGTGAGCTCAACTTAATTGATTCTCATTTTACATTATTAGATATTAGTAAATCTCATTCAAATTTTAATCTTTTTTCTTAGGATGTTTTTCTCACATAATATGACTATGAAAATTTATTTACTAATTTACAAACCTCTAAATCCATAGAATAATTTTTGTAGGTCACTAGAAATTGTTGATCACCATATGAATATGGATTGTTCCGATCCAAGCACCCTTTTCCAAGCAGAGTGCATGCTTAAGTTTACTTCTGTCCAATATCAGAAATAAAGAACAATGTTAAATAAATATCCTATTTATAACTTACGATTATTGAGTATTAATACTGTTTGTTATTGGAATGCCAATACTGATTGCACATTAAGCTTATCGAGTATATCACAAAATTTCTATCATAAATATATATATGACAACGACAATTTAATGTGGTATTTCTTTCATATTAGTAAGAATTATTTTTATCAATAATGTTAATACTAATATTATTAATATTGTTGCACATTAGCTTTGATCATGTTATATGCTATTTATTATAAGTTTTTGATATTAATATCATGATGTACTATCACTATATATAATTGTAATAGTATATGCATATCTATCATAGTAAAATAATACATTATGATAAAATAATAACATCATGATCCAACCTATGTATAGTAAGAAATAGAAAAGTATCACATCTAGGAGATATCTAAATGCAGTATAGCCCAGTCTCTAATGGTTGTACTTTTACTTTAAGTAAGATCATCATCATGAAAATACAATAGAAATTGATAAAGTATTAGTGCAGTTTAATGACCTCTGCAAGATATGGACAAGGTACAGTGCTAATGAAAAGTGTTTTATTATATCAGCATACATTAAGCAAACATAGTTATTAATAATGTCACTACTTTCTGTACCAATTTAGTACTAGTAATGAAAAGTTCCTTATTTAATATGGTTTAATAAGCTAATAAGCTTTTTATTAATGATATTAAATTGTTATATTTTGATAAAGAACCATATTAAAATAAGAGCCCTACTTATTACCCAAATAAATAGTTCTTTTTCAAACTGTCCATGAGTCTCTTATCCACCTCTCAAACACACGGGACGATGATACCTGAGAAGGACCACCAACTTGACCATAAGCCAGGGAGTGGTAGGCCATGACTGTTACCGACTTACTTAGTTATTTGATCAAGAACTAGTTCAAATTGTGGTGATTCTAGGAATGCTTGGATGAATTTATAAGGGTTTAAAAAGGAATTGCAGGATGATATCATCAGGAAAGAGTAAGACTTTGACACAATCTCATTACACTTTGGTCGGTCTTTGGAGCTATCAACTAACATAAAGAAAGGGATAAATGGAAACAGGCATGGGATCAAATAGTTCCAACAGAGGATGACTCACAAGCAGCCAAAGATAGGTGAGGAAAAAAAAATCCTTTGGGAAAGATCAGCTCTTTTGCGACAAATAAAGTGTGGATGAATCGACATCAAATAAAAAGAATTCAGTTTTCTTATCATATCAGCAATAACATGCATGATAAGAGCATCCCTTGTGCAAAAACCTACAGATCCCCCCATCCCCCTCCAGCCACTTCAGCACATTGTGATCTTTGAAAAGATAATTATGAGCCCCCTCCTAGAATGTTTTGTAGTCCTAAAATTCCATGATGGATCAGGAAGAGAATGAATTGGGGAATCCAGGATATATTCATCCTGGAGCTTTGGTGGAAGCAAAGCATTAGTAAAAATAAGACCATTCAAAAGTTAAATAGGATGAAGATATGACATTCTCTGATAATAATGGGTTTAACACAAGTTGAGAAAATAAACCAGAATACATAACTAATCAAGCAACAAGAACAAGTTAATATCAATGATTTGCATATCAGCAGATTTGGAACTCATAGTGATAAAAGACCTTATACTACCAAGTTTATAATGATACCTTACATCACATAAGTATAATTATGTAATTTATGCAAATATGATTATGGTGGCATGTGAGCAAATATGGGCCACTAACAAATTCAGATTTTGCACCTTAGGTGTTGCCGAATCTACTGGTCCAACCAGTTGATCAGCATTACATGGCATCAGAGCGACTGAGGAGTTTGATGATGAGCCAATCCAGGTATTAAAGTTATCAATTATGTCAAGATCATTCACCCACCTGCACTATATAAATCTATGGTTCTGCCGTTCTCAGGGGCTGGGGAACCACAACAATTGCTGACACTATTCTCATTGATGCTAATTAATCCTAACCCCTGTTCACCATTTGAATCTGCTAGTGGGGAAAATCTAGAGCAAAGGACCAAATTCTAGAAAGCTCTGCTGATGATGGACAACCCGAGTAGCAGTTAATTGCTTCCTTTGTGCCCTGAAGCTGAGGCTGAGCCACCATGTCCATTCCAATCACAATTTTGACACAGGGAAACATTTTCCTCAATGCACCTAACTCCTGCAGGCTGTGAATTGCATCTGCCACATATAAGAGTACGTGAGTGACGCTGAGAGAGTGCATTTGCCGAGTGAACATTGTGGTCACATGCCAAACATAAACAAGCAGCATCAGGTCTGCAGTAGACCATAGACCTTTGCTCCCCGCAGAAGTCACAAAGAAGGCCCATCCCCGCTTAATGGGAATCAGATGTCCCACTAAATAAGAAGTAGCCTCTTCACTTAGCCTCAAAGACCTTAACCTTTTGCAGAAACACTATCCCTAAGAAGCTTCTTCAGAATCAGAACCCCCTAGAGTTCCAGAAAACCTTCAACAACCATTCAAAAGCTCAGAACTGATGCAACGGTGGATTTATAGAAAATCCCTCGTGGACGTCATCAACATGCCAAACACCTGAATTTAAGCAAAAATTTCTCCTCTGAAGCACATAAGGCAGAAAGTTATTTTCATGATGTCATGATCTTAGTCTATGCACAATGACCAAATACCTGTCCAATCAACCACCGCTAGATGCTGATGTCAATTTCTTGGCATCCATACAGCTTCGCTTTTTCCAAATGAACAGCTTACCTAAATCAGCAGAGATTTATCTACATCCGTGAACCATTTTCATTTCAGAGTTCCATTTTACAAATCTAATAACACAGCCACTTGCCACTGCCAAATATGAATTTACAGCAACATATATCTTAAAAGATTTGAAGTCCAATAAACTTCATTTTTAGCTGTTCATCCCATTTTCTTTTATCTGACTCTTAGAACCAGAAACACAGACAACCAAAACAAAATCCATTTGAACCAACCTTCAAAAAATCAATCTGATCTCCAAACACTTCATGCAGAGGAGTAGAAATCTCACGTCCATATTTCCCTGCAAAATCTTACGGAGACCATCTCTGAAACTGAGAAATTAATAAGTTCCCTCCGATCTTCTCATAGGTTCGGTAAGAATAACCTCTGCAACATTAAGCACAATTTTAATCACTCAAAAAGTTGAAATACTACAAAAATATAGTTGTTTCTTCTTATCAAATCACAGTATTTCTGAAGCATCCAAAATTAGACAGAATAAATACAGGCAAAACAAAAGAAAAGCAATCATATCCACTAACCACAAGAAATCAAACTCAAAAAATTTCATCTTTAAGAAAGACTGTATACAATGCATATCTCCCGATCCCACATAGAAATTCTCGTAAAAACCAGCGGTTGGGGCGCTCAAATTCTATATAAAGATTAAAGAAGCAACCTAAAATGGAAAGATATCACTAAATTCAGAAAAGAACGAGCAAATAGAACGCTCAAAAAAATCCAGAAGAAAGGAAACAGAATCAAGACTGCAGAATAACCAGTTCTCAAATACTGCATCAAATTCTGTAAATCCGTTCATATGCGAAAAAACTATCAGATCAGTTCGTCGAAATAGGAAGAAATAAAAAATAATATATCAAAAAAAACAGAGAGAAAATCCCCGAAAAATCGCAACTCCAACCCAGAGACAACGTTAAGCTACTTAAATCCAACACAGAAGTCATGACTTCATTACCTATCTCCAAGAAAAGAGCGAGCTTTTCCTCTTCCTTTCCGTCTTCGGGTACAAACCCTAGCCCCGAGATGGCGACGTCAGACTGCCAGATTCGCACACAGAGAGAGAGAGGAGGGGCGAGGAGGTGGAGAAGGGGATTAGAAGGAGAAACGAGCGAAGGAGAGGAGAGAGAGCAGGGGGCCCACTGTGCTCGTGAAAGGCTTCCGTGGGCCCGTGCTCTTTTCGCTTTTCCGACCTTTCCGTAAATTGACGTCAGGATTAGGGGTAATTGTTGTACTGGATCGGTACACTCGGATCCAACGCCCTTCGTCTGAGGCGGGACGACCGTTTCCGTGCGATACGTCAGTTTACCAATTTGCCCCTCAGTTATGGACCAGAAAGAAGCTGACAACGAAAGCTTTAATTGCTCACAACGACAACAACAGAAAAAAAAAAAGGGGGGGGAGGAGAGCTTTAATTGATTAGGACGATGGTTAGGCTTATTATGATAACTAATCATGTGTCTCGAAAAGTCTTGATATACCACATCTATTGGTTGGAGAGGTCTAGAGATGTTTACACCGAAGCATAATTGATTCTGGATATGTGATGCAATGTGTGCAACATATGATGGGGTTTTGATGATGATGTGATGCCGCAGGCATCAATTTTGGAATCAAGAAAAGGTAGGGAAAGAAGAAAGAGAGAGAGATAAGACACTCATCAAGAACCATGGAACAAGGGAAATGGAATAAATTTTGTAGTATTTAGTTGAGCACTTAAGCAAGTAGGGAAAGGACCTGCTTGATTGAGTAGTAGAAGAGTAACTCCATGGTTATTAGAATAATTCAAGTAAATAATGAGATCCATGATAGAGGAATGATTTACTGACTTATTTAACAGTAAGCAGATTAAACTAGCATCAGATAACTAGGCACTACATCAAATTTAAGCAAGCATTTAATTAATGCATCTAGAAAGAATTTTCTTTTTTTGTGACTTAGACTATATGAGAGAAGTCTTCAAAGCATTTTTCTAACCGAATTACAAAGCTTTTAGCAGAAATTAGAAGTGCAATAGGAGCTAGATAGTTAATCTCAAATTAATTAATATGGTCAAATAATCAAATATTTGGAATTTCCATACATTCATGATTTATATGGACAAATTGAGATAGGAGCCTATGGAGCCAATTAGGTGCAATCCACATCTAGACATGTGATGACTTACGTCTATATTTCATGTTTATTGCAAACGAACAAAAGAAGATGAAAAATAATTAGCTGTCACCTTTCAAAAAACATGTCCATCAATTAAATTTGTGCCATGATAATATGTCCTTCATCCAGCTAAAATAGAATGATACTACAGCTAGCATAGTTGTTGCTCCAATCAATAGGCATCCCCACGGCAATATGCTCCGTATATTTTTCAATATGAAAGCGATTTCAGCTATTTAAAAGATAAAAACATTATCGTGCTTGGTGTAGCCCGGATTTTTTTGTTTAAAAGGAGGTAATATAGAAATGATGCGGTGAAGGGCAAGATTTCGATGGTGAAAGATGTCAATATTTAAGGGAGACCTGGCAGTTATTAGAAGCTTTTAGATCCATCTTCTATTGATGCTAGACTCCAATCCATTTTTATAAAATTGTGGTGAATAATGGATACATTATTATCTATTGAGACTGCACATATTTATAGAGAAGTTAATAATATAGTCGATTGGATGTAGGGCTAAAATCAGATTAGATACGAATCGGATACCAGTATATCCATATCCATATTTATTTATCTAATGAATATAGATATGGATATAGATATTATTCGGATACAAAATTTATATCCATATTATTTAAATGGATACAGATATAATTCGGATACTGAAAGTATGGATATAATTATGGATATAATTGAGATAATTAAATTTTATGACTACAGAATCAAAGATATTTACTAAACAGATGATAAATCAAGTTAATAATATATTTATATAGTTGTATATTTCTTAAAATTAATAAGTACTATATACAATTTATATAGGATTATATATAGATTCAGATATTCGGATATGGATCGGATAGTTGTTTATCTATATCCATATTATTTTTTTGGATGGATACAGATATTAATCGGAGTCTCAAATTTCTATCCATATTCGAATTGATTCGGATACGAAAATGGATCCGGATAGATAATATCTATATCACTGTCATCCTTAATTGGATGATATATTATATCACCAATTATAATGGATCTATATTATCAAATTTTTTTAAAATATTTCAATTTAATTGCTAAATATTTTATTATTGATTTTTATAGACACTCGAATTCACCTAATTTGTAAAAATAAACAAATAAATAAATAAAAATCAATGTTTCCTTTCATGCACTGCTTCCCAATATTTTAGTCCTACAAGCACCAGGCTCTGTTGCCTGGGAACTCAGGTTTCAGTCCTGTGGAGGGAGAGGATGGTTACAGAGTAAGGTTTAGGATTAAAACTCTTCTTCTTCCTGTGCAGAAGGGGTGGACTGCAAAGCATTATACTTTCTATAAACGAAGGACGGTGACTAACAAAACACCCTTCTATTTCTGCATTTGCCAGACTCTTTCCACGTTTCTATTCCTGGGTTTGCCATCCTGCTTTCCATGATTCCATCGCACTTCCCCGACTTTCTTTATTGGTTCTGGGGGTCTTGGTGTCCTAACAACTGTTTTATTTTGTTTATATTTTAGTTATCCATCTTCTTCTATGCTGTATTGTTGATGTCTTTCTTATTTTCCATGGGTCAGCTTGCTTGCCCCTCTTGTTTGTACCCAAAACGAGTGACGGTGACTAAAAAGTGTCCTTTCTCTTTGGCAAAAATTAAAGAAATACCCTAACTGATCACCGGTCAAAAAGCGAACTGCCATCATATGCGATATATACTCACACGTTATGCGCACCTTGAATCATCCAATAATTTCTCCCCTTATTGCATCCAATCAACGGACCATCTCGCTCATGGGCCCCACTCTCTAATTGGCCCTGAGCTGTCTTCTTCCTGCTCGTGAAAAGGTGACTCCGAGTCGGGGTGATTCTGCCACTTCATTACTTAGGTTCAAAGATTGCTCGACAGTTCGGAAGACATCTTCTTATTCAGAATATTTACATTTTCTTCATCATATTGCTTAAATCAGAATTTAACATATTTATCGAGAAGCTAATACTACAGCAGACTGAAGGTAACTTTTGTTGCTGACCACTCTAACGAGTGAATCTGACGACACGATGGGGATTCTCCGTTGGCATTGCAAGATTTTTCATATCCGGATCTTTTGGATTGCTCTCGCATCAGACTGACGTGGCCATCTATTTATATCAAAAAAAAAACTCAATAAATTGATCCGCCTTCGGGAAAGATGAACGTTCAATCACAAGGTCAGGATCGCTTTGCACTCAAACGAGCTCGGAGCCGGTGGAAAAACTGTGACATCATTGGCAAGAGTATAATTTTATTTCCTCGGATATTATTAGAGAAATTACCAATGGCAAGCTCGTGACCGGAAACGTTCTCTAGCGGCAATGTGGCTGAATGGCTGCTGACATGGCAAGAAACTATAAATGTATTTCCAAGTCTAGATGCTAGATAAAATGAATAAAATTGTGAACGCTTGGCTTTTGACTAAGACTTGCTCAAGAGATCCAAGGAGAGAAAAAGAAAGGAAAGGTAAATAAAGGTCATAAACGAGTGGAGCGGTTGAGTCACTTTTTCACTAGGTAGTTTTCATTTTATGAAGCATTTCTAATGTGACAATCAATATAATTCTATTTCTAGCAAGCCAGTGCAGCGTTTAACGGTTAGTCATAGAACCTACATGTTCAATGAGGTTATCTAAGAATCTCTGAAGAATGAAAAAACTTTATCAGTTTGACTGCCTGTGAATAAATGAAAGAACGAAAATTCAGAAGAACTGGAGTTTTCCGATCACTTGAAAATTAAGGATGCATTTGGTTAACCACAAAAAATTATTTTTTACTTTTGATTTTTGAAAATAAAATCAAAAATAATGTTTGATAAATAAAGAGCAAAAATAAAAACAAAAAATAAAATAATTATTTTTATGGAAAGCAATTTTTTTGTTTTTAAAATTACTTTTGCTTCTTTCTGACTTACCCCGACTTCTCCGACGCTCGCCAGTCCCCCTCCCCCTCCCCTCTCTTTGGCTCTCTACATCCCAAGCTTCTAACTCCTCACCCGCACCCTCGGTTCCCTCCGCCTCGGCCGCCAACTCCATGCCCACGTTACCCTCCGAGGCCTCCAATCCGATTCCGTCTTCGCCGCAAGGATCGCCACCATGTACTCCAGCTCCAGCGATCTTCGTGTTGCCTCCCTCCTCCTCCGCCACACTCTTTGCCCCTCTTCTCTCCTCTTCAACGCCCTCATCCGGGAAACTCCCTCTATGGTATACCGGAGGATACCCTCAAGTGCTTCGACGAAATGCTCTTTCTTAGCCTATTGCCCGACCACTTCATCTTTCCATTTGTGCTCAAATACTGAGCTGATGTTGGCTCTGTACCCTTTGGACAATCTGTCCACTGCCAGTGCTTGAGGCAAGGCCTCGAGCAGGACCTCTATGTGGGCAGCTCCTTGATCAATATATATGTTAAATGTGGTGAGATCAATGATGCGCATCACCTATTTGATTTAATGAGTATTAGAGACACCTCATCATGGAATAGCCTCATTGCATGATACATGAAAGTCGAGGACTTTAAGACTGCAGAGAAGCTCTTTGCAGTATTGCCTAGTAGAAATGTCATTTTTGGGACTGTGATGATATCAGGGTACTCTCAGAATGGGCTAGCAGACTGTGCATTAGCTTTGTTTGAAGAGATGCGATAGGGTGGTAATGATGTCAACCTGAATTACATGACAATTACAAGCGTGCTCTCAGCTTACACACACTATGCTGTGCTCAAACAGAGTGTTGAAGAAGCGGTTTCATATTATAAGAGAGATGCCTCCATATTCTTTATAAAAATAAGTACGAATTGTTAAAGCTGCATGTGCAATTCATTATTATATCAAGAAGAAAGTACGAAAAGATAATTTTTTATTGAATATACAGATAAAATATTATTATTGAAAATAAGATTGATGTCCTAATTAAACTACTACAAATATTAACAGAACTATTAACTCTCAACAAAAGACGGGTACAATTAGAGATAAAATTACTAATAGATTAGCTCGAGCATGTGATTTGGTTCAGTGATTTAAATTTATTTTTAATATATAAATAATAATAAATATTATATACTTACTAATATATTTTTTTTATTTTTACTTTATAACAACTAGTTACCAAATATATTTTTTATATTTTTACTTTTACTCTTTAGTAAAAATCAAAAAAAAATAAAAATATTTTTTAGAAAATAAAAATCAAAAATCAAAAAAATGTAACCAAATATATCATTTTTAAAGAATTAGTGATAAAAAATTATTGATTGCATCAAATTCATCAACTCGATGTAGACTAATTCAATCATAAATCAACATATATAGTAAAAATAAAATAGAAATAAAATAAATAATATGAGCATGCATTTATTAGTTGGTTGGATTGATTGGGATAAAGAATTTGATCCAACTAATAATTTTTCGTTAGTGATGGCCAGCACGGGAATGACAAAAGAGGGAGGCCATGCCACTTGGATGGTCCTGATTGGGCATACATGCCAGTGGGTGGTTGGATTTGATTGATGGTAATGAATCACAAGCAACAACTATTCTACTTTATTCCAAATCAGATTAGCTTCAGCCTTTTCCAGGGAAGTTTGGCTTTCTCCAACACTTTCCTCTAATTCCTCGTACGCGTGCCACAGGGGAGATAACATTAAAAAAAAAAATTGAGCACCGCACGGAGATCCTCAAATCAAATTCAGTACCACTAGGGATAATATTATTAAACTAAGTGGGCGATGATACCTCACCAACCCAATAACACGTGGAAACATTCCTTGTACTCGAGGGGTATTTAATTGAGGCAAACCAATTCGGCGTGGCCTTCGGAGCCACCATTATCCTTCCAGATCAGCGCCATGACGCTGGGTTGTGCCGGTGGAAGTATTTGCACGGGCTTCCAGTTTGCCAGTTGTCCAAAACCTTGTATATTGGCTTCACATTTGCCACATGTGCACCCACCTGTCCATTGTGAGGCCGTTTTTGTCCGCTTCCTGACATCAAATCCGAAAGGAAGATAACATCGGAAATTGTATCACCTCTGTCCAAAATACGATGATGGTATGCTTGAACTAGTTTGGGAGGAAGAGCAGTTCCGTCGCCTGCACAGAGACTGGGTACTTAATGCATGCCGGGGAGATGGATATATTCTTATTTACTGCAGTTAGGATGCAAATGACTCTTATGAACCACATCAATAGCTCATGATTTGCATCCATATGTGTATCGAGGTGAACGGAGTATAAGAGATAACCCATCCAGTGATGAGTTTTAGTTCTCATTTTTAACCTGCCAGATAACTTTTGTCCATTAAACTGATAAAGAAAGAGGACAAGCTGGCCCCAGTGCTGAAATCAGAATTGTTAAGTTCAGATAGGATATTTTCTCAATTAATATATTGCACAGGAGCAAAATGACATGCAACACCAAATACCTTCGTGCATGACGCTGCATAGTTTCTCTTTCATCCAAGATTCTCAATTGGTAGAGAGGTTTTCTCAGATACAGCAGCCATTAGATAAAATGGAAACTGTACCTAAATTGACAAAAAAATATCCCATATATTCACCCGTTAATTAGTTTTAACAAGTCTGTGAGGTAACTAATGAGAGGTCCTGGATTGCAAGCTAAGGTGTGCACCACTTGACGCATGCCAGAACATAGAAAGCAACAGTAACAAGATAGGCTTCTGAAGTCCAGGAACACGAGGTAAATCAGGACATTCTGCCAATCAAATTCATGCGGTTCTTTATGAGCAAAGTTCAGAGAATATTTTGGGATCAGGAAAATTAATCCAAAAGAAGTATAAACAAAATATTATTCAAAACGTAGATAGTATAATATGTGGTCTAACAATTACAAATGATCAGAAATAACAAACGATCAGAAAAAACAATATAATACTTTGATAATAACTTTTAAATAACGTCAGGATATGTGTATTATATGATTAAATATTCTTGTGCAACTTACCAATATTCAGAGAAAACAAAATTTTACCTTGCTCTGAGTTTCTCTCACTTCTGCAGGAACTTAGATTACATGGAGATGCATAGGAGAGAACATTGTTGAGTATAATTCACGCATGCACATTTAACCTCCTAAAGTCAGAGTGCACAACCGACAGAGGCATCTACTCCATGAACATATGCAGTCAGCAAAATAGAGGGATGCTCAATGAGGCAGACTTCCTACAGTATGGATCTGAATCATGGACATTATCACCAGCAATCACAAACAATTAATTCTCCAGCAAATTCCTCAATCAGCTCCAACAAAATAGAAATAATAGGTGATAATTCAGCTGTTCTTAGAATTCCTATCAACCTGAAAAAGCCCGAACTGCCTGGGATATCAACTGGCAGAACCTTGCAATCATTGAATGTCCACCTTGAAGGCTCTGAAGTGCAGAAAATATTTCATTTGAGACTGACAGTGGCAGTGTTGTGTGTGTCCCAGATATCTTGAACTGCAGCTCAGATGGCTCAGAGGGATAGACAGCACTGTTTCCAAACAAAGATCATTGAGAGGATCATTCATATACAAAGTTTGTTGCTGAAATACTAAACTCACCAATTTAGATTGGTCATGTCGAGAATCAATGTAACTTCCACCCCTCCTGATATTCATAAAACAGAGCTGCAACTCAAGTTGGCCCGCTGAAAACAATGCAAATACCAAGTAATCATTCATCAGTGAATAAAATATACAGAGATGTCTATGGCTGGTTCTTGATAATAAGCCCAAGTCTTCAGCACATGTATTGGAGATCCAAACTAGGCCATGGCACATAGCATAAATCAAATCAGCATATAAAAAGACTACTTGAGAAAAAGGCTGTCTACAATGGAACACGCATAATTATGAATCAATGCAAATTGAATGAACCAAATGGAACAGTCAATTTACTATTTTTATGTTTCCCAAAATTCTACTATCCAAGTCAGATATGAACCCAAGAATAGCAACTACACCTTCTTAACTTAGCCATGATCACAAAACCCACTTTCGACTACATGGGGTCATCTTTATAAATCCTCTTTAACTAATAATTCCAGCTAAAGGTGCCAGATAGTCTCATCTGGAAGAGGGAAAAAATCTTACAGTTTGTAAATTAATAAGCAAATATTCAAGGAGAAAGTAATCAAATTAAACAAAAAGTATGAGATCTAACTGAAAATGATAAATAAATAATTAAAAAATTAAGAGACTTGTTTCTTGCTTGCTCACAACTGCAGATTCCAGAGTGGGTGCCAAATTTCACTCCCCTATTATAGATTTACCCAAATTTTTCTTTCAGATATTTATGTGTAAGCATTAACTATTGGTCACCATCTCTATACAACTCTGTTCCACATATGCAACAGTTATGTAGCTTCCAATGAAAGGTGAGTGGATTGCCACTAACTACTATTAAATAAGTAACAACGCAGACCAAAAGGCAAAGTTTGATTATCTTCCAACATACAAAGTTCCTGCAAATATCGTCTAGGTACTCTGAGTTTTTTTGGGCATGATTTAGGTATCATAAATAGTTGAAAAGGAAAAACAATCAAATCCTCTTGCATGCAGAGGAGAATAACACCTAGAACTTTAAAAATAAATAAATAGATAAAAGGAATATAAAGTGAACATGACTTACAGGGTTGAGAATGGAAGGTCGAGTGCGTCAAATTTAACAATTCCATTCTTGTAACTTGAACTTCTTCAAGCACATCAACTAGGGTACCCAGAAGCAAGCTGGTTTCCTGTACAAACAGCTAGCATGAGTGAGACTGGAGGCTTAAGAACGGGCTAAAATGAAATGTAGTGCCATAACAGGAGACTTGTATGCTAACATCTATAGAGTAATGTGAAGTTATAGGTATGAAGCAAGCATTTATTAAAAAAAAAAAGCACCAACAGAACTTCACAAATCACCGACTGATGCATACTAAGATCAAATTCCAATAAAGATTCATGAGCTCAAAAAAAGCCCTGAGAACTAAGCAGTGTCTCATAATCTCATGATACGAATAGAATGATTTCCCAAACCTGTATAGATGGGATAAGTTTAGGTTGTGTCTGAATGTGTGACTGTGGGCATGTTCATATGCGGTGCTCAAGTGATTGAGCATTAAATCAAGATAAAATCGCACACAAACACACGCACGCGCACACAGACACACACACACACACACACACACACACACACACAGAGATCAATATTAATAAAACTCTTATGTGCAATAA
>KE504649.1:467835-480038 GCA_000441515.1 Elaeis oleifera
CGCACACAGACACACACACACACACACACACACACACACACACAGAGATCAATATTATAAAACTCTTATGTGCATAATTACTAACTTTCCCTTTACACTATTACATGTAAGTGATGTATAAAAGCCAAATCTATCACCCCATGCACCACAAGAGAATGACCTGCAGACCAAAAATTGGCATACCATGCAAAGCCATTGCCCTCTGTCAAGACACTAACAAGAATATACATGAAAGAGGCATGACCATTAATGTATGCTCATGTAGTCAACTCAGCATGTGCATTCTGTATGCATTGAGAAGTGGCAAGCAAATCACTTTGAAGACCAACCCACTGGATTGGATTTGGGTTCCAGTAAGAACTCATTGGCTTAATCAAACTTATTTGTTGCTTCCTGATTCGATTTCTACAAAGGAGTGTTTGGTTCGCAACCAGAATCAAAATCGGAATCGAAATAAGAATGGATTGGAATGGGAATTGAAATGGCCATATCCTCTGACGTGTTTGGTTGGTAACCGGAATCAGAATTAGAATAGAATTTGAATACAAGAGAAGAGTACGGATTTGGTTTTAGGGGATTAGGGCATTCCTATTCCCTCCTGGAATCAGATAGGACTCCTTCCAACCAAACGGCTAGAATGGAAGTCACCCATTCCCATTCCCAATCTACAGTTCAACTCCCCCAAAGTAAGCATGCCCCAAATATAATTATATTGATGAGATTTGACACTTCACTGCTTTTTTTCTTAGTACCCAAGATTTGAATCTTGGACCTCCTGAAGGGCAAGCCCTTACGAGTCAAGTGCTAACCAATTAGGCGAATGGTAGTTGACCTTTCTAGATATTTTGTGTAACCACCCTGGATGTTACCCAAAAAGGCTAGCCGGAAAATATTATTTGGATTCTTTAGTCCTGTATAAGTATCCAAGATCTTCCTAGCGAATAACCGATTTACGACTAAATACACGCCCACACGGATCCTCACATTTTGAATTCACAATTTTGCCTCTCTCTTTGTTTTCATCCTCCTTTATGCCTTTCAATTGTTCTCCATTTTGTCATACAAGTCTTGCATTGGAATTCGATGTTATGCATGACAACCGTTAACTATCTTGTTTGTCCCTTCCTATTGAAAACTCACATCACGTTTGTGGAGTCATAGACAGCATAAAGCCAAAATACCCCCTTCCCATTGAAAACTCACATCACGTTTGTGGAGTCATAGACAGCATAAAGCCAAAATACCCCACAGTAGCTGACCAGAGGCCATCCTTCAGTAGCACTTGCTGGATACTGGTGATGTGACACTTATATTTCTCAGACTCCCATTAGAACTATTTATATCTTTAGAGCACAAGCCATCTAGAGTTCTGGACTATATCATCCAAGTCCAGTCCTGCACCTGAGTATCAACGGATATGGAAGAATTATTCAGCACAACAGGGATAAACTGTGCAAGAGTTTTATTCTATGATTATGAGGGTTGACATGGGCCAAATCAATTACCGATATCAGCAAGCACAAGCCCTGGCATGAAACTTGAATAAACCCATCAGTGGCATAGCATTGACAAACCTGAACCTGCCGACTCAAGCCAAACCATCTGACCCATGTAAAAATATCCCATATTTTCTGAAAAAAAATCATAGCATCAGCCTGATCATATGTAAAAGTTCGAGGACATGGCATTTGTCTCATGATCTTAATTAGAAAGGTCAAATGAGGTGTGGCCTTGTTGAAGATCAGAGATGACTGAGAGAAGGGAAAAATATGATGATTGGTAGAGGGATAATGGGAGGAGGGATCCTCAGGTTGAGCAATCCAATAGCTTTGGGTGTTTGTATCCATGAGAAGCTTTTTTCAGAACAAAAAGGTAATAAATAAAGAGAAAAGTTTGGGCAACCAGTTAGGAAGTCTAAAGTTTGGTTAAAAAGAAGGAAAACTATGCACCAAATAGCTAACATATACCATTCTTATGCGCAACTTAACTACTTTATCATTCACCTTATAATTGGATCTCACTAATTATATATATCAAGTTAAACCCAGAATTAGCTATTTTCGCAGTAAGAATATATTATACTGAAAGAAGACAGAGACTGTCCAGGTGTGAGGCATATTCTAATAAATTCACATGTTAAGTTTGCTAGAGAAGGATATGCAGAAGAAAAAATTCCAGGTGACCTCTACATGGTTCTGTAAACATGTGGAAAGTGAAATGAAAATGTTAACAATTAAGAAAAATTGAATACAGGTAAAAGTGGCTTACCAGTGTCTTTTGCTGAAGACATTTTGAACCAGAAAGTCTGTGATCATCCTTGGCTTTGAAACAAACTCAAAGGCTGCACAAGCATTCATGTTTGGGAAAGTCTGGACAACATCACCGTGATATAAGCAGATAACCCTAAATGTTTATTTAGACTACATTATCATATCAGAAGTGGACAGTCAAAAACAAGATAGTGTGTCCAACAGAATGAGACTGTAAATCTAGAACCTTTTCGATGTTTGAATCATTTAATGAGATTTTGGCAGCTATACTTGAAGTTTGGCTGCCATTTACTGTAAACCTGTTAAATAAAACCTAAGCAAACATGAGTAAAACATAGAACAGCAGTGGACAATATTTTATTTATCTTACACTAGGAAGGAAAATAAGCAAAATTAACCACCTCTGGAAGAGTAAATTGCAATAGTTGAGAACAATGTCATGTTGATCATTACTTTTCACTATGTTGCTCAACTCCCATAGCTAGAATGAACCAGAACTCCATCAGCAGCAGAAATAAATGGCTATAGCAGTACAATGAACAGAATGTCAGAGGAAACGGAAAGGTGTACCCGCAAATCTTGGTGAATGATCCTACAGCTTTTTCTCTTTTCTAAATGTTCATTGGCAGCTTTAATAATCTCATCACAGTTCAAATTCCCTTTATCTTGCAACAAGCACCAAGAGATTTCATCAAGTGCTCCACTTTTTGCTCCAGCATTTTGACTTCCTGTCTCATTGATATCACTTTGCCGTGTTGCCCCTGGAAAAGCATCATCCGCAGACAAGTTTAACAATCCACACACATGCAAGAAGCAGTTTATGTGGATTAATAGGCAAAGAAGTCCTCATATATAAATTCATTTTTAAAGGCCTCATCATGTCAATAAATAAATCAGACTAATAATCCATGAAAGACGAGGAAATGCAAGAGTGAAAAATGGGTAGGCAACAATGAAATGGTTTATTTATCTTTTATCAAATTCAAGTCGAACTAAAACGGGCTCAGAACACTGATAAATAGCAACAGGGTAGCTTCAGAAATGTGGAAATGGCTTGCACTTTCCATATTCAGCTACAGTCTCCCTCTCCCCCACCTAAAAAAAAAAAACAACAGAAAAAGAAAACCTTTTCTCTTTTGCTGCTTGTGTGCATATTGAAGTACCTCAATCAAATGAAGATAGTGTAGGATTGCATTGTTTTTGTCAGCAGGGAATCATAAATGAGTTCTGAATACATGAAATAAATTAAATTCAAACGGGTATTCCATTAAGAAGCATGCCAAAACTTAACCTAGTCGTATGAAGATAAGGCACACCCACATTCAACCACTGCAATTTAGCCTGGTTGTACTGAGAAATGTAAAACGTTCCTAGGCCATTCCTTGCCTGTCACACATTATAACTGGACATCTGTAGCCTATGGGCAACAAATGGCAAGTTGTAGATAGCACATCGTTTTAGTGACAAGAAGATGAACTTACATCAACTGGAGAGGGAAAAGCAACAAAGCTTGTCCGACAAAACAAAAACTCAAATTTCCAGCTTAAAATGTTGGGGCATCAATAGGAGCAACAGATGAGTAGATACAATGATGAAAAGAAGAGTTAATATAGCATGCATACAAGAATCAGAAAGAAAAGCAGGAAAAAACTCTAGGAGATTTGTGATGGTTTCATGTACAAATAGTGAAGGATTATGCTAGAATAAAGTTGGATATCAGCAGATAAAGAAGAAAAATAAATGTTCACATCATAAGCACATTGCTTCAAAAAGTAGGCCAAACAGCCATCTATATCACTATATGTGATCAAGTGGTGCACCTCCCATGATAGTCACCTAAGGCCTAGGTGATTCAAGATTAAGCAGTCATCTAGGTTGACACAGGAGCTGAAGCAGTATTCCAAGCATGAGTGGCCTGGCATTTAATGATGTTTTCAGGTCTGGAAAATTGAAAGCAGCAGTAGAATTCCATTCCCTTTTCCATTGCATTATCATGCCCAAATTTAAAGAGCCTTAGCAGAGGATGAAAGAGAGAAAGGAAGAATACAATGACTAGATCAGGTTATAACAAATGTTTCCTATTTTGTCCTTTCTTAACTTCCTCTTCATCATTTTCTTCCTTCTCTGCCCCTCTTGCTGTCCCTGTTCTCCCCTTTCGTTTCACTAGCAATGGTGCAGCAGTGGCTGCAGCCATCAAAGGAAGCACGGGAAGCTAATGCATATAGCAATTGCCACTTCAACAGTCAACAATTGCAACAGACAATGAAAGCAGAAAATGTGTAAGGAGGAAAGTGGAGAAGGAATAGAATACAAAAAAAGAGATACAAGAAAGGAGCTGAGCAGGAAGCCAAGAGACATCAACACACCATTTATGGTTGAAACATTCCAAGTTTTTTATCTATATTTCTTTCTTATGGTTTATGATTTAAGACCCAACCTTATAGCAATGTTGAGATACCACAATAAGATAACTATTACTCTTATTTACTCTTCCAACATCAAATGATCTGTATCCTGAGGCTTCAGTGAACATCAAAACCAGAAGAGATAGCCCCAGTTAGAAATATCACAAATAACCAAATAGCAATGATTTAAATAAAATGACTAAACATGAATACAATAGACATAAAAACATCCACACATAACAATTCCACAGAAACAGAGTAAAAAAGGGCAAAATGGGAAAAAAATAGCTCAGTAATTACAAACAAAAAAATTTAGATGTTACAACATAGATGTGAAACTCTCCAAAACAAGTCAACAGTACAATGACATTTGTAGTGCATGCAAAATTGTGACTACGCAGGCTAAATAGGTTACAGGAATTTTCAATTTTCCATGGTACCTGATTTTACTACTAGAAATGGATGAAACTGAGTGAAGATGGTCCTCCTTAGTTTTAGAAGCTCTTGTACTTGGAAGAGAAAGCTGTGAAAACATTAATTTTAGATTACAACATTCCTGGATTCCTGACTGAGTTAGCTGTGCTTTATTCTGCAACCAAACAAAGTTAGCTGAATTAGCAGCTAACCACAGCTTCAGAGCATTAAAATCCTAACTAAACAAGTAAAATCCTACATGTAATTGATCTAGCTTGACACGTCTTATCTGTAGTTTTGCCTGCTCATATAAAAGCTTGTCTTGCAATGATCTCACTTCAGCTACTCTGGATAGCAGATACTTAATCAGTTTTTACACTTTCAAACAATACTTTCCCTTGTCTTTGATAGATGGATACAAGACAGACCCCTCTCTTAAAAATCTGAAACTGTACCTCTGATGATGTAAGTCACCAAGCGACCATGATTTCTCTGCAATAACAATCAAATAGCTCTTGGTTGGCCATAATAAAGATTGGTAGATTCAATGAGTATTGCAACAGTGCCAATATTCATTTTGTAAGCAAAATTGCGAAAGTAATAGGACTAAACTTTGTAAAAGAGTTCTTGTTAAATGGAAAAAAAAAAGTCAGTTCACATACCAGGGAAGCTGAAAGCCTCTCATACTTTCTAGCCATTTGCAACTCCGCCAACATGTCTTCCAAAATGTGAAGCTTCACAACAAACAGTGGGAAAATGAGATAAAGTGCACGAGCTGAAAACATATTATCAGGAGATTCAAGAATGAATTGAAAAATCAAGAAATTAACTCTGGATGTTATTTAGGTAAAAAGACTTTTGCGATTGAAAAGTATATCAACAATTAAGAAAAAAGGTGATAAACTACATGCTGGTGGCTACTGTGCTCTGCTATTCATTCCAGTACAAAGTCATGTATCTCATCTTGATGAACTTAGATCCCTTAAGCCAATTCTGTACATCTTTTTCTAGGTCATCTCTTGAATCACTCAGCCAAAATAACCCCGTCCCTTACAGGGGCTCATCCTGGCTTTCACTAACTACAACTTGACCATTTCATAAAGTTATCATAACAACATCTCATCTTGGTGTTAATTCATCTTTATGGAATTGTATCTTCAATTTTAGCATCTATATGCAAATACAAAGAGCAGTCCAACAAATTCTTTAGCCACATACAATTCCATGGCCATCACACATTGAATACCTTGCAAAGTGCTCTTTTCTATGAAGGCTTCTAGCTCACATACCCAATGTATAAGTATCAAAATGGTATGGAACATACCTCTTGCAAACTAAGCTTATGCATGGATGGTGAAAATGCTAGTTTTGTTGCCTCAGATATTTTGGCGAACATCTGCAAAATGGACATAAATGACAATAATCCAATGTGGAAATCTTAGATTTATTTAATCTAGAAATAATTCCTAATGCTCCTGTAAAGAGAAAGGAGATATTATAGAAATGAATATTAAAAGACAAGATATACAAATACATTAGTCCAATGTGTCACTGGTGATTGGCCTCCAAAATCATGAGCTTCGTTGTTGCATCCCCCTGACTTCCCAATGAAAATCCAGATCCACTGACTGCAACTTCAGGTGAAATGTCTGGACTCTTTTCTGTTCTGCTTGTTTTACTGGCACGGTCTTCATCCATGATAAGATTTTGTTCACTTCTTCTTTCTTTCCAAACAGATCAAGATCTTGAACAGAAGTTGATTCTTGAACAGCACAGAAATCCTGATGGTCGACTTTGTGTACGCTATCAGAAACCAGACTATTTCCTTGAGTTTAATCATAGTCTGCCTTGGAGATGAACCATGTTCACCAAGGATAGAGACCTCTTCGGTGAAGCATTGAGAGATCAATGGACTCTGGTTGATTTTGTTTCTGGGTTAGATGAAGATGCAGCTTCATTTGGTTTTATAGTTTCACCAGATGCTTCATTTTTCTCACTGTGTGTCCATTCCCTAATGTCATTCCATGGATGATTTAATTCAACACTCATTCCCTGTACTCTGTTCTTTCGAACAGAACTCATAAAGTTCTCTTCCATGTTCATAACAGGGAGACACACAAGTTTCGTGCTGGGATTATTACTCATCCTTTCCAATGTACCTTCCGGCTCAAGTGGCAAATGATCCTTTCTTGGTGTTGCTACTCTGGGATTCCTAAATATTGGTGTCTCAGGAATTGTGAATTTTGACAAGCGATTTTTAATAGCTGAAATTCTCTCACTATGTTTTACAAGTTGCAGCTCCAAAGAGGAAGGAGGTTGTTCTCTAGCAGAACTATCTGTCAATTTACCTACAGAACGAACAGCAGAATCAAGAAAAGCTGCTGCCGCTTGGCACGTAAAGAGGATACAGACCCTTGTGATGGAGACTCAAAGGGTTGAACAGCATTTTTTGGAGTATGCATTCCACAATCAGATTCAAGTTGTTGTTCTTGTTGTTGACCATCTGTGATCATCGATGCAGGAACCAGAACTTCTCTGGCAGATAGAGGGAAGAATTGGAAAAGTATTGGCTCCCACTTAGTTGATCTTTAAAAAGTGCTTGGTGTACATGAGCAGATTGCAAAATGAACTTGCTCCTGGACCCTCTATATGGAGGTGAGAGCATGTCAGAATTTTGAGCAGTGGCTTCCACTGTATCAGACTGAATTGCCTCATGAACATCTCTGCAAAAGCCCTTAGCTATGGGAGAAACTGTTCCCTGCAAGTGATTCAGAATATTTCAAATTAACTATCTCGCCAGCATATCTAAAGCAACACTTCTAATTTATAAGATTTTATTTCATAGTGGTGATTTGTAATTTGAGGTGGAACGGTGACGTTTTAATGAAGATCAATATGTGAAAAGAATACAAAAAAACTCCACCTGCTAAAAAAAGCATTGAAGGATCAGACTAAATAGATCGATCATATGGGCATAAAGCATGCACTGAAATAAGAAATGACAAGACTTTAAATTCCAAGAAATTGACGTATTAAATGGTTGCAAACAAATGTCAACTTGCAAAATAAGTTGATGCCCTCTTTCAGTTAATAAAGATAAACATTTTCTAGTGGATCAATATGTGTATATGTGTGTGTGCGCGTGGGCATGGATGTGTGCATGTATATCTGTGCATGTATGCGTGTGTGCTTGCACATGCATGTGCATGTGTGTGTATATATGAATATATGTATGACCGACAACAGATATATAGGCTTTTCCTTTGTTTCTCTTTCGACTACAAAACAGAAGGTTAAAATAGAGATTATCATTCAACAGTTTATCAATAACAGAACTTTGCAATCCATGAGTCTTTGCCTGCACATAGCAGAGTTTTAAAATGACCTACTCATACCCGCTATGCTGTGTGTTTAAGTAGAAAGGAATCCTGTGTGTAATTATCTTCAGTTTCAGTTTATTATGGTTAGCACCTGACCTCATGTCAAGTTCATTTATATAGCATAAACTCCTATTTCCTATGCTATTCGCAAACAAAGACATGGCATAGGCGCCAATATTCTGCACCTAATATAAGTAACTTTTTGGCTGGAATAAAATCATCAGGTGGAATCAAACCAAATCTAAAGGCTTCTCACCTTTGTCTTTTCATTGATTGATTTATCCACAGGTAGATCTGTTTTCATAATAGGAGAGAGATGCTCGTTATCCGCTTGTTCAGTGACAGCACCCATTGAAACATCTTTTGAAAGATATGGACCAACAAGTTGATCATCAGCCACATCATCCAGTGCAGCTACATTACTGACATGTCCTTCATCCTTTTCAGATTCTTTTGCAACTGGAACTACACCTATATGTTCATCAGAAGTCATGATTCTACTGTCACCATTTGGAGAATTGGACTGCATGCACTTGTTTACTTCACTCAGCAGCGCTTCTGATGTGGGTGATAATTTTGCATAATCATATCTATGAGTGTCATTCACTATCAGACTCATGTTACTTGAGCCACCCCCACTGCCACTCAGCTTCCCATCAGAAAGCTTGCTGTGAGACAACAGCTTCTTAGATCTTGCAGGGACCATGTGGTTCCCACTGTCAGCAGGTACTGTATCTCCTGTTGGTGTCCTGATGCTTCCTGCTGAGTTCGCGGTGCGGTCATCCGAGGGAGCAAGATTACGGAAATGCAACGAAAATGTTGTGGAATCCAGGGTAACATCATGATTTTCATCATCTGATATTCCAGCTTCAGAGAGTCTCCCCGATCTAATAAAACTCGTTGATACGGGCCAAAAAGTTATCATCTGGTCAAGGGGCGCAGCAAAGGATCAAGGAAGACTTCAGCAATCAGTTTCTTCATTAAAAAGTGAATTTCATGGATAATGTGAAATTTGTGAGAGAAGAGGCTGGTCAGATCAATTCTTTCCATGGGTGAATCGAAATTGATAAGAATTTACAAAGAAGATAGCAATCTGCAGAGATGATTGTAAAATTTTGATCTGAAGATAAAAAAGAAGGATTTTCACAAGTCCACTCGATTGGACGCGTTAAGCAACAACTTTCCAGCCGGGGAAATTAGGGAAATACTATGAAATTACACTTTAAAAATAAAAATTTTACTAAGAATACCATCATTTGAAGTCACCGATCCAACGGCGCTTCCAGGTGACGAGGAATCCATGTCCCTCACAAACCGCTCCTGCTCTCCGTCCTCGTCCTCGTCCTCGTCGTCCTCCCGTTCCTCGTGGGCGAAACCCTTGGAATCATCACTATCTGACTGGTCTCCTTGGAACCCTACCACCCCTCCGGCAGGCCCGGGGCTGTCGGTGGAGGCCGGCTTGGAGTCCGGCGGGGTCTCGAAGTCCTCGTCGCGGTCGAAAACGTGGACGGCGGTGGTCTCGGCGAAGCTCACCCGGCGAGAGCGCTTCTTCGCGATCGTCTCGTCGTCGAGCTCACCGGCGCTCCGGAGCTCCTTCCCCTCCTCTCTCGAATCCATGGATTCCGGCGAGAATGAGAGCGGGCTTCGAATGAATTCGCGACGTCCGGGCCGGGACTAGGGTTTCGGAGCCGTTCGAAGGTGGGGGTTCAGAGGGAAACTTGGTTCCGCATTCCCAGTTATGAAGATGCCCGAATTTTTATCGAAGGATTTGCGCGGAAAGAAGGTTTTCGAACGCTGTGATCCGGTATTAGAGCATGACGATGTGTGTCCCGAGAAAATCACTAGGACATGTAAACCGGCCAGCTGGAGGGGAGTGGGAAATTTGACGAGTTCTTATTAAATAATATTAAAATAAATTATAAAATTAATATATTTTTAAATTATTTATAAAAATAATATAAATTATAAAATAATATTTTAATAATATTTTTTAATAAAAATATTATTAAATGACGTTTCTTCGCTCCCCATCATCTCCTTTCTGTTGAATTTTTTATCCAAATAATATTAAAAAAAATTTACAAACTAATGCATCTTTCAACTTATTTACAGGAATAATGTAAAATCATAAATACTATTTCAAATGATATTTTTTGATAGAAATATCATTTTAAATGACGTTTCTTCGCTTCCTATCATCTCCTCCACCCATCCCCCATAGAATCAAAAGACCAAAAAAATCGCCATGGCGCTTTTGAAAGCACCATTTCAAATGACGTTTTCAAAACATCATTTCAAATGGTGTTTTCAAAGACACCATACCAAATAATATTTTTTGGTTACACCCTTCCATTCAAAAAAATCCATCCAATGGTCCAAAAATAAAAATAAAAAATCAATCCGTACCATCCCTGTATCATCCCATACCGGTGCCATACCGATCTATACCGGTCCAAACCAGATTTTTTACTGATTTACTGTTAATTTTAAAATAATTTACGAAAATAATGCTCTTCAAAAAGTATTTACGAAGGTGCCACCTAACCCGTCCTCACGCTGCTGAATCAGCCAGAAAAATTGTGATGCGGAAGGGCGACTCTAAGAGTCGCCATATCAAAGGGCGACTCATAAAGCCGCCCTACTACATGGCGACTTTACGAGGATTCTCCCACTTCTCATCCTCTGGTCGGATCCGATCATCTCCGATCGGATCCTCCCAGCTCTCATCCTCTGGTCGGATTCGAATCCTCCCAGCTCTTATCCTCCGATCGGATCCGATCGTCCTCTGGTCGGATACTCCTAGGTCTCATCCTCCGGTCATCCTCCGGTTGGATCCTCTTAGCTCTCATCCTCCAGTATCCTCGGGTCGGATCCGATCGTCCTCCAGTCAAATCCTCCCAACTCTCATCTTCTGGTCGGATCTGGATCCTCACAGCTCTCATCCTCCGGTCGGATCCGATCGTCCTCCGATCGGATCCTCCCAGCTCTCATTCTTCGGTTGGATCCAATAGGATCCTCCTAGCTCTCATCCTTCGGTCAGATCCGACTGGAGGTTGTGGTTCGATGATCATATGTGATTAGATAGAGCCACCCTACTATAGGGCGACCTACTATAGGGAGAGGGAGATGATCTTCAGGATGTCCAATCATCATAGATGTGCACTGGTGTGAGCGGATGCCTGTGACCTAATTGGACCGACGGTCGCTCATTTCTAAGGACGTCGCTAATGTCCAACCAGCACCATTCTGATGTGCACTTACGCTTGCATGTTGGAGGCACCCGTGACTTGCTAGGCACCGTAACTTGCTTAGCACCCGAATGCCGTGACCTGACCTAAAGTTCTCGTGACCCACCCGTGACCCAACAGGAGTGAGCCAGGATGTAGGTGCCTAGAGGGATCAGGATGTAGGTACCTACATCTGAGATGTAAGCACCTACATCCTAGATGTAGGCACCTACATCTCGATTGTAGGCACCTACATCTCGATTGTAGGCGCCTACATCTCGATTGTTTCTGATTTTAGACGACTATATCCGATCCTATTTTAGGCAGCTTCTTCCATCGCTTTTATATATTTTTAAATCATCAAATTAGTTCAGAATATCCACTCCTTCATCTTCTTTCCCTTCTGTTCCTCTCAGAATTCCTAGCTCTCATCTTCACAACCGTCTTCACTCACATCTTAAATCCAACAAAAAATACTCCTTCTCAAGCTAAAACCTCTTTCCATCT
>KE504649.1:527266-537700 GCA_000441515.1 Elaeis oleifera
AGAAAGAAAGGAGGAGGAAAGGGAGAAGAAAAAGGAAGGAAAAAAGGAAGAAGGGAAGAATGAAAAGAAAGGAAAAAGAAGGGAAGGAAAAGAAAAGAAAGAAAGGAATAAAAGTAAAAGAAATAAGTAAAGAGAGGAAAAAATAAAGAAAGAAGAAGGGAGAGAGATTGAGCTTACCTATCAGACACTTTACTAGATGGTCGTTGGGACATGATTGACCAGGAGTATATCCTATTCCATAGAGAACTAAGATACCCATTCTATGGAATTTAAACCTTATTAATGAGAACTTGGAATCAAACTTTGATGAGATATATCTTTTCAACCAATTCCTGATGATGTCGGCCTTTTATTCTTTCTTTATTTTCTTTGTCATAGCCATTAGTGTAGCTTCCAATTGTGATGTTGTAAGAACCAAGTACTTCTATAGCCACCATTTTCCTTAGGTTAGATACGAAATCATCTTAAATTACATAGCTAAAAGAACAATATGATAATTCTCGATCACAAGGTTTCAAATTCTATGGGATAGGAGTATCCCATTTTCTATGTCGATTGAGATGCCTTGCTGTCCGCCCTATCTCGATGGCCATCTTGATTCGAGCATCCTGTTAGATATTCTTCATATCTCTTTCTTTCACTTCTTTTTTTATATTTTTATTTCTTTATTTGTTTCTTTGTCTTTGTTTCTTTCCTTTTCTTTCTTTTCTTCTTTTTTCTTTATTTTCTTATCTTTTTCTTCTTCTTTCTTTCACTTCTTCGTTCTTTCACTTCTTTTCTTTTTTATCTCCTTTTCTTATTTTATTTTTTCTTTGCTTTTCTTCTTTTTCTATCCTTTCTTCCTCGTTTCCTTCCATTCTTTTCTTCTCCTTTCTTTCCATTCTTTATTTTCTTCTCCTTCCTATCTTTTTTTCTCTCTTCTTCTTTCCTTCCTTTCTTTATTTCCTCTTTCTTTTTCTATTTCCATGTGGATGGGCTTCGGAGTCCTGTCCTTATCTTGGTCTCCTTTTCTTATAGGAATAGGATATGATGGCTTGGACATTCCCTATCACACTGAGATTTAAAACATTGCTCCATCATACTTGCCATCAAATCCAGACTTGCTGTTATTGACTGTTTGAAGTTCAGCTCTCCAAGCATGTGCAAAGCTCTCCGACTGACAGGTATTTTCTAAGAAAATTAGCGTGTGTGTGTGTGTGTGTGTGTATTTTAATCTAAAGAGCTGTGCATGATGGGGACCCACATGTGTTAAGGTGCTTTGGCCTACCTGTGTTGTGCATGGCAGAAAGCCCCTTTCATTTGTATATGGATCCCAAAACAACAGCAAATGGTACTGGTATTGTTGGACTCTATGGGATTCACATTACATGTAAGAAAAGAGGTTTTGGCTTTCACCAAGTTTTTATATGAAAAAAAAACCTTTTGAATAATTCTTGTAAGAAATTTAACTGTGAGTAGAGTAGATCATTTAAGCTGTAGGCCTATGGTGTCACATCTCTCATAGGCGAGGATGTACTACGTCCAGATCCCTGTGCACGGCCTTCCAGAAATTCCAAACATGGGCATCATGCTGCAGATTAGCCTGGGAGTTGGTTCGTGCATGCACAACTCCGTAACTAGTTTGGCTCAGAGGTGCATGTGAATGGTGCAGCCTGACATGGTTAGTATGAAGTATTGTAAATAGGTGGTGGTTTCTTGTTGCAGGATATCTGTAAGCAGAATGGGGGGACCAAAAAGAACTCACTGGATAAGTTCAAGGGTCCCCTAAATTTTTTATCTTTCTATCAAGAATTAGGTAGCAATTTCTAATGGAGAAAGAAGAATCAGATATTTATTTACAACAAACGATTAGAACTTAACAGAAGAGGGATGTATGACTCTCCATCGAAATATTCTCCTTTCCTTTTTTATTCTAAGATGGATCCTTTACTTGAGATTGGCAATTTGTCTACAGGAACCTGAGTACCCATCGAAGTTGTTCTAACATGACAACTTAATAACGACTCCAAAAAATAATCTTTTTTTTTTCCTCTTTTGCAATGTGCATTAATGTAATACATCAAAAGATAAGTCATATGACATGCTATGCTCAGCAGTTTAATGAAAAAGACAGCTAGCAACAAAAATAGGTATGACAGATGTAACAAACCTGTGGATACAAGACTTCTTCTGACAATGGCCCAGCCTTGGGTAGATATTAGAGTGGAAACCATGAGAACAGCAGTAACCACAGTATCTTCTTCTCATGTCCATTCAGGGACTAAAACTCGATGGTAATTCTTTGATTTCTTGCCTGCGGACCATGGCTGTACTTCATCCAGCTCGCAAAGGTCATCCAGTTCTTCTGCCTTCAATATCACATCCTTTGCATTCATCACCCAATTTAACCATATTTAAGTTCTGCCTATTGCCACACGCTACTAACAGGGTTCTAAATTGGGAATACACTGCTATACAGGCTAGCATGTCAATAGCCAGCCTATGATACGGTATGATATCATATCGATAATAAAATAAAAATTTTTATCCAACTTATAAAAAATAAATAAATAAATAAAACTGATCGATTCAACCCAAACCGTACCGAATTGGATGGTTCAATCTAATTAAAACCAGTTCAACCCGAATTCAAAAATAAACCGAATTGAACCATTTCTGTCTCGATTCGAGCCGGTTTGGCAAACTATACTATTAATGGTAATATTACTTCTTTAAAAGCCTACACTAGAAAGAAATTCTAGAAGAAATTGACACCATAGATCCCAGGCAAACTTAAGGAAGGCAAACCGATCTCATGAAACCACATGGTATAAACCATCCGGAACGTGTAAACAATTTACTCTTCGGAAATCAAGAGGAAAACACGAGAGGCAAAAACAGAATCGCACGAGTCATGATTCTCCATGCCATCTAATATGAATCACACTTATAATCCAGGATGCTCTTCCAGTCCATGTACAAATATAGATATACCTGATCGGCATCCCACCTCCACAACACTAACATGCACCTAATTCTGTCTCCTCACGCTGATTACTATGAGTTGATACCTGTAAAATCACATGGTCACTACCATGCCCACAAGCAAAGATCTGTCCCAAACAGCACTCAGTATGACTACCATAAACGTGGGATACATTACAAGTACCATGTCTAACTAAAAAGCAAAATATGATACTAATATTTTTGAAAGTCGTACCATTCGATGATTAAAGATCATCACTTCAGTGACTAGTGGAATAAACAATGGAGCTTAAGTCTCCACCTTAGTTCATTTTTGTGTAGTGAAAAACACTGCATAAGCCACTGCATCTAGAAGAAATAGCCGGCTATACACATCATCCACAACTAGAAGGAAAAGCTACTGTTTTGATACACAACAAACTACGTCATCTGCAAATGAAAATCTACAGCGTGCTCAGCAAGCTCATCCATCGTAGCCTCATCATAGAAGAAATAGCCGGCTATATGCATGATCCGCAAGTAGAAGGAAAGAGCTACTGTTTTGATACACAACAAACTACATCTGCAAATGAAGATCTACGGCGTGCTCAGCAAGCTCAACCATCATAGCCTCATCATAGAAGAAATAGCCGGCTATACACATGATCTGCAACTAGAAGGAAAAAGCCACTGTTTTGATACACAACAAACTACATCTGCAAATGAAGATCTGCAGCCTGCTGAGCAAGCTCAACCATCATAGCCTCATCATAGAAGAAATAGCCGGCTATACACATCATCTGCAACTAGAAGGAAAAGCCACTGTTTTGATGCACAACAAACTACATCATCTGCAAATGAAGATCTGCAGCCTGCTGAGCAAGCTCAACCATCATAGCCTCATCAAAGAACTTGTTGATGCTCACATCCTCACTCATTCCCTGCAAATAAAAGGTCGATCGATGTTAAATGGTAATTGGAAACATTACTCATATCTTCCTCTCAAGAAACCTCAATAGTATCCTATTTATCAAAGAGAATCATGGTAAATGGATGCTTCTAAATGTAAACATACCTTCCGGCGCCTTGTTTTCACCATGAACTCACGAGCAAGGTGCTGAATCGGTGCCGGTTCTAGAGGCCTGAGGACTATGCTCTTATCAAGTGGGTCACCAGGAACTATGGCCCAGTGATCAAACACTGAGAGGCAAAATGCTTGCCCCTGAGTATGGTACCTCAAGTCCGTCTCAAAGCCAAATGATTCTATCACCGGTAAATATGCCTAAAATTTTGAAATGATCTATTAGAACATTAGTAACCAGAATATACTACAGGTCTGCTTCATGCAAGTGCATATAAGCAAATGAAAATGAACATATGCCTCTGCATCTACAGTTTGGCATAAAGTGATATAAAAACAACAAGGCAGGATATTCGACCTTCACTACATATACAGGGTGCCAGGCTTAGGGACATCTGCTGTTACATGTCCACGTCTGCGTGACAATACCGTATAGATTGCAGAGACACAATCGATTGGTGTATGGATCTGAAAAAGCATGAAAGTATCAAACATGTTGTGATAAGAGACTTTAAAAAGAGAATAAAACTGATCAATATTATTTATTACTTCTCTTGATTTAATTGAATGCAGATCATGTTACCTCTACATAGTAAACAGGCTCCATAAGCCTCGGGTTCGCCATGAGGAAAGCTGAATACACCACACGCCGAGCGGTGGGAATAATCTGACCACCTCCTCGATGCAAGGGCTCAGCAGCAATAGATGCATTTAGAATTTTGAATTTGACATTCCGGATAGGTTCGTCACAAAGAGGACCTTCCCGGGCACCCCACTGAAATCTGTGAAAGAGGCCAGGAAATATTTAGAAACCAAACTAAGATATAAAGCTGCTAGCAAAATATGTATCATGCTTTACCTTGAACAATGGAGTCCTTGACAGCACTCAGCAAGTTCTTATCAACTTCACTTGGGAGGTATCATCTAATAGAATGTTGGGCCCTACAATATAATTAGAATCATTTTATTTATCAAGTTCGTCAGTAAGTACATTTTTTATTTCTTCAAGCATAAAGACAATCTGCGGCTTGACAATAGAGATAAGCTACTATTTAGTGACCGAAAAAAATTAATGAACCAAACATATAAATGAAGCTTATGAAACAGTTAATGATTCTGTCAATACTTTCATGAGAACTAATGAGCCAAGACTAATCTTCTGACCAAATGGTATTTTGCAATTACAAGAACAATTGGGCTATATAGTTTATTCTCTGTATATTATCTCCTAACCAAGAGCACTAATCTCCCAGCCAATATCTTTGAATCTTTTACCTGCTTGTCTGGTCCAAATGCCCATATGCTCCTTGCTGAAAGCAAATCCCAATCGTAACGTTTCTGAAGAAATCACTGATATCCTTTTGTTTCGAGTCAATGCTCACAACACCATTCTCGATATCTTCTGCCAAACCCCTCTCTAGTGGCTCTGCAATCTGCATGTAATGTAAAGTCAGGCTGGGTACTTAACATGCCTATGAGCTGCGTTCAGCCAAGGTGTCAACTGACATAACTAAAGATCTAGCCTGGAAGACATTATAGTTCATACCATGGTAATTTTGTTCTTTTGTTGGGAGTTTCAGCAAAACATTTCATCGAGGAAGTCTCAACCACTGTTTCACAAAATGTCACAACCGGATCTGCCACCTACATCAACATAAGGTAGATAACAAATGCTTGATGAAGACAAATGCATATGAAATATTTGTATCTAATATGTGCAAGGTATATACCAAAAGAAATAAACACACCTTGACTTCAACTTCAGAGTAAAGCTCTCTGAGATCCTTCATGATGGAATCAAGATATATCTCACCTGTTCCTAGTATAGTGTGTTCTCCTGACTCCTCTACTTTGGTGATAGCTAGAGGATAACTCTTACTGATTTTCCTAAGGCCCTCCACCATCTTTGGTAGCTCACTTGGATTCAATGGTTCGGTTGCAGTTTTTACAACTGGCAGTGTATTGAAGCGAAGAGGCCTAAATATGTAAACATCTTCATCCATATCCAAAGGACATAATGTTGCAGTCTTCATGATGGAGGCATCTACACCTTCAATTAGAACCCAAGAACCAGCAGGTGCTTTACTGATGGGAATACGGTATCGAGCCTGGTAAACCCACAGTTTGGTAACCTCTTTAACCGTCATGTCTTCTTCATCATCAGGTGAATAGCCTTCCCCAAGTACACGTAAGGTCTGACCAGTCTGTATGGTGCCACTGTAAACTCGGCCAAAGGCATCAAAGACACTACAGTCAGACTTTGGATAGAGTTTTGTAACATTAACCATAAGGGGCCATAAGGATCACAGTCTTTCATAGCCTCGGCAATATATGAGTCTTGAGGTCCTGTATATATGTGTTCTATCTTCTTTGCTGCAGCATCCTTTGCAGAGGGGATGTGCTGGACCAGCATGTCAGTGAAGCCTGTTGCAGATCCAAAGACAGAACTACAAGCCAACCTCAATAAAGGCCTAACATTCAACTTATAAGCGGCATTGCTCAGGGTTACACCAAGTTCTGAGAGAGTAGCCTCCACACTCTTCTTATGCTCTCCAATTACTTGGCTGTAGATTTTGTATAAAGGTTCTAGAATAAACTGGACAAATGATCTTTCTCCTCCACCCATTGGGGGTTTCTTCCTGAAGACCCTTTCATTAGGATGATAATACAGGTCACCCCATAGACGGGCTGCAAACTTTGAATAGTCAAAAGGAATGCCATGGAGTTTTACATAAAGCTTAGCAAATGACTGCAAGGTGAATGACCACCCAGCACTTGCACTTGCGAAACAGACATTCCCAGCAGCAGGATCAACCACTTGGGTGCCTCCTACACTAGTGGAGAAAGAAGAGATAAGGTCATTGATAACTTCCAAAGTGTGTCGCAGTTTGAAATAAGCATCAGTCGGAGGCAGCTTAAGCTCTGTAATCAGTCTATCAACCTAAAAGCATCATAAGTCAACAAACACTTAATCATTTTACTCTGATGTAAGTATTAGACAATAAAGTATGAAACAAGGTGGCTGCTAAGAAAAATTTAAGTACCACCTTGTTTATCACAACTATAATAGGAAGTCTTTCTTGTATTGCATGGCGTATGGCCCTCTCAGTATTTACCTGCTCATCAGAAAATAGGCACATCTGAGAATTAAGTAGTTTCAATAAAAATTCCAAATAGACAGAACACATTGTTTGCATAACACTTGCTGCTTAATAACACAGATTGTTTTCAGTAACAACACACAGCTAAGCATTATATGCCAGATAATAGGTAATTGGAGTTTCACTCTTGTGAGGTGCTTTTCACTAGTAACGTGTATTTTATCCATACAGCACCCACTACCCAAGTTTTCAGAAAAATCCTTTGTGCACAGTTGTGCTGTGTCAGGGCTTAATTACGAAAAATCAGTACCCTAGCACTTAAATGAATTCTTCTAAGTTGTTGAATTGTCATTCTAGATAAACAGAAATATGGTGACCCTATAATCCAGTACATAGATACTTCTTCCCAAGACTGGCTTTTCCAAACTTACGTGGACCATACAAAATATAAGAAGCTGGATAAAGCTTCATTGAGACAGCATAACTCTATTCATGACCAATATGAAAGCTGATCCACCACTCAGAACTGCAAATTACTGAGTTGTATGTGGACTTTAGTTCATAGCACACATCTAAATTCTCACCACCCAAATATTTGACTTAAAGTTCTAAACAGTGAAAAGATTCTTTCTGTAATAGTCAAAATGTGCTTGAATGCTCACCATCCTTGTTGAGATAACTTCTATACAAAACGCCATGATATGATTTAATATCAAAATTCAACTGAATTCAACTAAACTATGCCCTTGAGTTTTAATGCTTTAGGAATTCATGGCATGCATTTTGCATCTATTTGAAATATTATAAGTATTTGGGAAAATGATTATCTAATATCTAAGATAGTAAGATTTCCAACCAAAATGTAAGGAATTCACACAAGATTTATAAACTCAAAACTCAAATTACAGTATCATACTCTAAAGAGTAGATTCAAAGCCTACTTCAGTCTTCAGATCAGTAAACCCCCATTTATAATAGATCTAAAACTTATTTCAGATAAACAGTAAAACCTTATGCTCTTTAGCTTTCATTCCAATTCCCCGTTATATGTAACATTGATTTAGTTTTATCTGCTGATGTGCTCTTGTTTTCTAACTAATCACAATTTTTTTGGATATAGATAACCTAACCTTTCCTTCCCTCTTTTATTAGTTTTCATTGACTTGAGAAATCAGGTCAAATTGGCTGATCCAATTTCACTTATTTGCGCCAGCAGCGCCACATAAAACAATAATGAAGACTAACATTTAATTCCAATAAATGAATGAGTTCTTTTCTAACCCAGCAAATATTGAGTCACCACTGTGCAATCCATGAACAAAAACCTTCAATTAGGACTAGCTAATAATGTCTGGTTAATTAACTAATTTAAGTTACATTCCACAGAGTTCTTTTTCACTTTTGGTATGAACCACACTCATATAGTACCCACCACTCTAGACTTCAAACTAGATCTTAGTGCCATAGTTATGTTGTATTGGTACTCTTTCGGTTACAAGAAGTTAGTACCCTGCACTTAACAAATGAGTTCTTATGTGAGTTGTCATTCTAGCTTGTGGAGATAATCCACCAAGAGCTTCATATGTGCAACTGAGTAAACCGATTCCAATGATGACCCTACCATGAGGCAAACCATGAATCCCTAGTTCTACAAATAGTTTGTTCTACAAATAACTTATCATGACTGAATGTAAATGTAATACTATATGTGTTGAAGCTGGTGTCCTTAGAAGGGTATTATATAATTATTTTTCACTCTCAGGATTGATCTTTTCCTAACAGCTTTATTTGTTCATCAATCTTGTTTAACTTTCAAATTATATCCCACTCATACATTCAAACCAACCAACAATTTATCTATATTTTTAGATGGTGAAAACCCTCTTGCACAATAGTAACAAATAGTGCAGTTAAGCCGAAGTATACGTTCATGGTTCCTAACATAACTTTCAATTAAATTCAACTAGAACTACATTAACCAAGAATAGAGGATCAACTTGATGAGGTGAAGAGAGGGATTACTTACCATAACACCTTCGGCGGCATCGACAACCAGCACAGCCCATCAGCGAGGCGGAGAGCAGCAGTCATCTCGTCAGAGAAGTTGACATGGCCGGGAGTGTCCATTATGTTGCAGAGATAGGACTTGGCGTTGCTGTCCTCGAGCACGAGGGACATAGGCACGGCCTTGATGGAGATCCGGCGCTCCTGCTCGTCGATCCTGGTGTCCGTGTACCGCATGTGCCGCTCGCTGTCGGGATCGAAGGTCGAGATCTCGTGGGTCTGCTCCACCAGCATGTCCATGAACACCGTCTTGCCATGGTGGAGGTGGCCGACGAGAGCAACGTTGCGGACGAGAGAAGGGTTGGAGGCGAGGCCGAGGAGGAACTCGGTAGAGACGTAGGTGGAGGCGTCCTTCACGCCGACCTCGAACTTGACAGTGCGGACGGGCTTGATGATGGGCTGCTCGAGGGCTGCTCGTCCTCGTCCATCACCAGGGTCTCCACGCCCTCGCCGTAGACCTCTTCGGCGGTGGGGTAGTATTTCTTGTCCTCGGCGAGGACGATCTGGGAGGCGGCAGGGTCGGTGTCCATGTCGTCGGCGCCGGCGCCGGAGGCAGTAATCCAGCCATTGGCGGAGGGGCTGGGTGTGGCGTCGGCCTCGTCGTCGGAGCGGGCGGAGCCGGCAGGAGACTCGTCGCCGGAATCCCCAGCATCGTCGGAGTCGCGGTCGGACTCGATCTCCGGGCCGATGTAGTTGCCGAACTCGTCGTAGAGGCTCTCGTCCATTTGGGGATTCGCGCGGAGATCGAAATTACGACTACCGTTAGGGTTTGGAAGGGAGGGAGGGGAGCAGGGTAGGTTTAGGGTTTTAAGGAGATAGGAAATGGGAAAGGACAAATTTTGTGGCGCTTCAAGCAACGGGCGAGAAGGACCTGGAACCCCTATCACAAAAACAAAACAAAACAAAAGCAAAAACAAAAAAATAATAATAATAAAATAATAATAATAATAATAATAATAAAAAAAAAGGGAAGAAGAAGGAGGACTCGGAAAGAATAAAACTATTATCGAGCGAGTCCTTTTCTTAAGTAATATAAAAAAAATTAATTATTAAATAATTAATTTAATTATTTATTAATTTAATATAAAAATGATAAAACGTTATTTTTAATGATATTTTATCATGCCACGTCATCCCTAGTCTACGAAAAAAATAGAAACGTCATTTGGTATGGCATTTTTAAAAACACCACTCCAAACGGTGTTTTTAAAAACGTCATATCATTCGGCGCTTTTAATTATTCTC
>KE504649.1:551597-562606 GCA_000441515.1 Elaeis oleifera
GGACACGGAAGAATAGGGATATTAATCGAATCTAACGACGTTTTTAACGTCGTTAAATAATGACGTAAAAAACATCGGCATTTTTTTATTTAACGATGCTTTGCTAAAAGCGTCGACGTTGATAATGCTGAAATTTTACGACGTTTAAAAGGGTCGTTGAAACACGACGCTTTTAAAATATCGGCAGGTCAGCGCAACCTGCCGGCGCTTCCCAAAAGCATCGGTAAAAATGGTTGCTAAACTCCCTTCTTACTGTAGTGCTCGGATGGATGATTGGGTAGTATTGTAATGAAAACTAAGCATTAAATATAATTAAAAATAAGAGTTTGAAACATAAGCATAAATTTGGAGAAGTTAAAAGGATGTGGTTGTATGCAGTGAGATGATCTTCGTCTCTTGGGAGTCCTGATATCTCTGAGCTTTCTTAAGATCAATTTTAACAGTAATATTTTGAAAGATATCAAGTGTGTCGGAATGATTTTGTTACCAAAGGTCTTAACTCTAGATTTATTGAAGCCAGCGGGAATACCATGCATGAAATCTCAAACTCAATTCCAAAGCCAGAGCTGAGAGCAGCATTAGAGGGCACCATACATGCTTGGCAAGTATTCAGGACGGAGTCTATTTTGTTGGAGGAGACTCAACAATTATGACTGGTTGGATCCGAAGGCAAGCCAAAAATATCTTTTTCTTCCCTTGATGCAGGATGTATGGGAGCTGGCCAGCAAAGGCACTACATGTATATAGGGAGATGAATGGGGCATAGATTGGGTGATTTTGTCCATCGCAGATCATTTTATTGAAGTCTTGGGGATTAATTTGCTGTTGACTTTGAAGTTATGGAGAAATATTTATTTTTGATTTTTTAGATGCACTCTTATCAGGTAGATATGAATAATTATTTAACAAAAAAAAATAATGGCTGTACGTATGCTCGAATGATGCACTTTGTTCGTCTAAGCAAACGAGGAAAAAAAAAAAAACTGAAACTTTTTCTAGATATGTTTCAGCATGTATGTGAACCGCGCCACCTGTCCCCAGTCATCCTCCAATCAACGCTTCGATAGGACGTAAGCCTCTGAAATAATCGATACATATACTCCCCTTTAAATTGACTTCACCCGTCGCTGCCTGCGTTTTACGCGAAAACAGAGATTTATCCAGGCGAAGAGCAGTGAATTTATCATCCCCTTTATATAGTGGCTTTTTTTTTCATTCCGCCCTCTTGTCACGCGGGGGATTTCGGAACCTATCGTCCCCTCTGCGATTTCCTCGAAGAAGCCCTTGCTATCGCCTTCATTCCAATCCAAACGCCTCCTTCGTTTTCGATCATTCTGTCCCAAACCTTAATTACCTACATCGATCGTTCGATCGATCGATCGATCTACTCTTCTTGATACGTTAGGTAAATTTTATTCTTCCCAATTATTGTGAAATTCGATCGAACTATCGATCAAAAGCTCTTCCTTTCTTCCCTTTATGGTCCTCTCCTTCCTTTGTTTCGATCGAATCGAACAAAGGATGCGCTTCTAAATTATCTCCTGCATCGAAGGGAGGAATCTTGAAAGCGTTCGTCTAGGGTTTTGGGATAGGGTTGCGAATTTGAGAAAATTTCTGTTATTTTCGTTGCAGAGGCGAGTTATTTAGAAGCTGGCCACCATGTTTGGTAGGATTTTCGGAAAGCCCAAGGAGCAGACAAATGCCTTGGCCACCCTCGACAAGTTAAACGAGGTATTGTCATATTTCTCATCCTCATAATATTTATCCGTCGGTCAATTCTCAATTTCTTAGAAAAAATGTGTTTCTTTTTGCGATTTCATGGTGAATCTGATATTATGTTTGCACGGAGATGTGATTCGAAATTTGTCGGCATCTTGCGTAATGGTTTTGACCCGTGAATTGATTTCACCATAGGGTTAGGAATCTCATGATCTTGATTTGTTAAGTTTCGAAGTCTTGTTCCTTGTGCTGGTTGCCTACTGTGAATCTATAATGATCATGGATGCAGTGAAGACGGAAGGCAATATCCTAATTAATTAACCATCAGAAACAATATATCCCCATGGGATCTGGAGCTTGATTTGTTAAATCTGATCAGCTTTCGTAGACTTGGGACTAAACCACCTTGGGATGTGAAGAACTTGTTTCCTAATACTAAACAAGACATAATATAGCTGTCAGATCCTTGTATCCAGAACATAAGAAGTTACAGGAATGAACCTATTAATTGGCCAGTAATAGACGGCTACTAGCTGTGTGCTTTGTGGCAACAAAGCTTGACAAGAGTCTGCATAATGCCTGTGTCTTCTTAAAATTCTAATCAGGGAAGACTACATTGTGAAGTATCTGCTCTTATATAGATTGCTTTTAAACCTTTTGATAAGAAAAAGAAACAACCACAAGTTATTATGATTCCGGGGACGATAAAACACCATCTCGCTACATGGGCTTTTTCCAACCCAATGCATCATACATCTATTGGAGTTATGAAACATACATAAATGTGGAAAATTTTCTTTAGAACAAGGAAGATGATGAGCTTGATGCTTACGAGGCAGTTGAGTTAGCTAGTGACGGGAAACAACTTGATGCCATCTCTGAAGCATCATTTGCATAGGTGTTGGGTGGTGAGTTGACCATAATTTAGTTCTGATATCCTTTTATTGATTTCACTTTTTGTAGTATCTTTGGCTGTCCAAATTTTATCTCTCTCACATGAAACCCAATAACTCTTGCACGTTTATCACACTGCTTTGAAACAAGTCTTCATCAAATCTGATCACGTTGTTTTTAACAAGAAACAATCTATTAAAGTGGTAGCTCATCAGTTCATTGGTTTCCTTCTTTTTGTTCTTTCTTTGTTGAAATTACAACTTGCAAAAGGAGGCTGATTCTATCACCTTTGAGAGTACTAGGGGATATCAAGCAAGATGGATGAAATGTTGCAGAATAGATAGAAGATCTGATTTTCTATAGTGAAATTTTGTACATTGTTTGTGAATATTTGCTAACAGAATATGATCTTTTATAAAAGTATGCTCTGAAAATGATTATGTCAGAGGGTATTTGTGAAAAATACATAAAACTTGTTTCTTTACCATATATGCAGTTCTTTATGTTAGGTAGATATAGGTGTACGGATATGAAGGGCATTTGTAATATAATTTTTCAAATTTTCATGTGCGTATGTAGACATGCATTCACATATAAACTTTGGGTTGATGTTCGGGTTGTGTGATTATGTCAAGAAGCTCAAAGTTCTAAATTTTGCATTATGTGCAAGAGTACTTCCTAACTTACTGCTATTCATATATATAAGACACTTGAGATGCTAGAGAAAAAGGAGAAAGTTCTCCTGAAGAAGGTTGCTGCTGAGGTTGAGAAGGCTAAGGAGTTCACAAGAGCAAAGAATAAAAGGGGTATGCTTCTGTTATCCATAGTCTATGCATCATTATACATCCTATGGCATTCATTTATGTACAAGTGGTATAATTGGCATAATTTTTTCCCAATATATACATTTCTGTAAAATTAGTGCAGATTTTAGCCCCAACCACGAGCTTGCAAAATCTTCCCTCTGGCCTCTATATTCCAGAAATCATGGGTTATTTGTGTATCATGATGTATATTCATGCACCTGTGGCTTACTTTGACTGCCTACACTGTGGTCGACATAGTTGGAAATTCATCTGTATATATCACTCTTGGTGCTGAGGTTAGGGTTATTACTTCAAGGGTTGAGATTTAAGAATTACTTTTCTTCAATTTTAGTGTTGTGCCAAAGATTTGGAAGACCTTGTTATGTATGGTGTAGAATGATTTGAACTTTTGTTTTACATTTTCTTTCTATCTTTGTGCTCTGAACTTATTTTGCATGTTGTGGATGAAGGTTCTCCTTTCTTCTCCTCTAGTATGCTGATTCAACATTTCGCAATTGGAAGAAAAAGAAGGTTTAAACAAATTGAAAGTGTTAAGCTTCTTTAGAGAGCATGGAAAGAAATTGCACAACTAGTCTGAGAGTGGAAATGCCTTTTCCTGGGAATATGATGGAGTAATATGAATGTATCTATTATTCCTCAGCTAGAGCATAGTAATCCTTTATACAGGCTAGAACATATTCAATCATACAATTCTCTTGAAGCCTATTGTTGTGTGAAGGTGTTCTAGACTCCTTGATTCCTATCATGTTTTTAAGACCCTAGCTCACCATTGCATGTGTGAAGATTTAGATATTAATATATTTGTTTTTATGGTTATATCATGGTAAAATTGCTCCATTGTGACTTGGGTGTCACAGGTTCAAAATGCCGAAACAATTGTGCTGTATGCAGTGATAAGGTTATGCACATCTAATCCTCCCAAACCCATGGTGGTGGAAGCCTTATGCATTGGAACCCCCCTTTTTTGTTTTCATATCTATTTCAATTTCACAAAGTGATTCTTCTGAAATCAAATTCATCTATCCTTTAAAACTACTAATCCATTTTCTTTTGATATTTATAAATTCATTTCCATGAGTGAATTCATATTATTTTAGTGTACTATCCATAGTGTTCTGGTTGCTTATTATCCTTGATGCCCCTTGAGTTGATTTAAAAGATAAAGATTTTTTATCCATCATCAGATTTGGTTGTCATTTTTTCCTCTATCAATGGGGCATCAATATTATGTTCTTATTGGTTTGAAATGTTCTTGTGGTAGCATGTACTTCTAGAATTTGACTTATGCCAAGTATATAATATTGAAACTAATAACTACTAGAGCTAACCTTAGTTCATCCAAGTCCTCATTTTGTGTTTGCTGTAGACTACAAACACTAGATTCAGGCTTACAGGAAACAATCCTATAACTCATATAGCTGATAACCATGTTATAAAAGAAGGGCAGCCAGTGTACTAGGCTCCCATGGTTGTGGGGTCTTTCGAGAGGAGGGGGGGATATATGCGGCCTTATTCCTACATGTAGAGAGGCTATCTCCATGTTTTGAACCCATGAACCCAAGTCACAATGGAGCAATCTTACTGTTGCACCAAGGCTCACATCCATCCTTTGGTCTAGGAACTTCAACACCAGTCCGTTTCTCCATCTCCTCCTCCTTTAAGGGGAGAGTACACTTCCCTATTCCACCAAATGAACCCACTCCCACATTTTTCCCACTTCCACTCTCATGCTTAAGAACTCATTGAAGGTAGGAGGCTAGAAGGGTTTGTTATTGCTTTAGTCCAAGAGATGTTGTAAATAAGATGGACTTTTTCAGTGATTCAATCGACTCCAACATGTGATAAAGTTTAATAGGAATCAACAAGGTTCCTTCTAAGAACCCATGATAGGAAGTCCTTGTCCAAATATTGATGGTTATGGTAGTAGATGGGATGCCATCCAACGGGATAGGGGTTTGATTCCTATGGGAGTCACCCCCTGTGGAAGTGTAGGTATAGGGGAGAAAAGGTGGGGACTGTTGCTACAAGAGTTTCACACTGTGGTCTACTTCAGGATTGGCCAAAGGGAAAAATATTCATTATTTTGAAAATGAAAATTTTGTGACTGAAATGAACTTGGATTACATATTTACCTTTATGGTTTTGTTAGATGCACGCTCGCATGTGATATGTCCAATTTTTTTCATGTTATTTTGATTGGCTTGTTGTGCACTCATTATTATTATTATTTATTTTTGATGCTCTGCGATTGGTTTTTTTAAATTTCTTTTTGCTTGTTAATATATCAGACACAATCTGATATGTTCTGCTCTAATCCTTTCGGTACTGGATTTTTGATATCTCCACCCAGTCAACTGAAATCCATCAATACAAGAGATTTAAGCAATTTTTGCACTTTCTTGATTTAGATGATTGTAAGCAAAACCATTTGTTCTCGAGTCTGCAGAATGTGTAATGGATCAGAACACACAGGTTGCAATTTGTGTTACTTTAGCAGGGAGTTATATTCACCTTCTCTATGACGATTTATGAACTTCTGGAATATGCAGATGGTCTGCTTTGTTTAATTCGTGCCAGTTGCTTGGTTATTGGAATCTAAAATAAATTAAGCGAAACATACCATTTCTACCTTGTCTCCATTTACATAGAACTCATCTTGCATTTAGTGCAAGCATTTAATATTATAGACCACTAAAATAGAACCTATTGATTAGGAATTTTGCTATGCATCAATCTGGCATTTTATGCCAAAAATAGCATAAGCAGTGATGCTGTCCGTTGTTGTTCATTATAATATTTTATTGATCATCTCCTAGAAGAATGTATCAAGGTGTTGTGCATGGGAAAGACTGAAAAGTTGGAATTAATTCATGATGCATTATGAATGGGCATTTTCCCTTCAGCCATGCAATGCAAATTCATATATTCATGCTAATTATGTTTTAACATGTCAAATCTTTATCTTGTATTTACATTAGCCGCAATACAATGCTTGAAGAGAAAAAGGCTTTATGAGCAGCAAGTTGAGCAACTTGGGAATTTCCAATTGCGTATTCATGATCAGGTACAACTGAAATTAAATATGCTAACAGTGCCCTGAGGTTTGATTGATTAGTTGTTTAGTAATTACTTGTATATTCTCTGTATTAAATATTTGTTGTTGGGCATCTCAGATGATAATGTTGGAAGGTGCAAAAGCTACAACAGAGACTGTTGATGCATTGAGAACTGGAGCAGCAGCAATGAAGGCTATGCAGAAAGCAACGTGAGTAAATGATACCAATATATTATGCTCTTGTGAAATTTATGTTCATTTTGGAGCATGTTTTTGAAATATACTCTGTTGAGACCTATGCAAAATTTATTTTTCTATATCCTGTGCATGATTTGTCATGTAACCCCTGAACTTGCACGAGAGAGCAGATAGAAACTTTCTGATAAAAGCATTCTTTAGTTGAGATTTTTCCCCCACTGCATGATTGATATTTGTTTCGCTCCACTCTTGGATTATATATATGTCTGTCTGTCTGTCCATGATGGTTAAATTGTTGCCTTCTTTTCCCTGAGCATGCTTTGAAGCAAAGCTATCACAATGATGATAATATTTATTTAAATTGAGGAAGTGAAGTAATACTTGTTGATGCCACTTTATTTGGTGCAGTAATATTGATGATGTTGACAAGACTATGGATGAAATTAATGAGCAGACAGAGAACATGAAACAAATTCAGGAAGCACTATCTGCTCCGATTGGGACTGCAGCTGATTTTGATGAAGTATGCATACTTCCTTTAATTTCAGTTTGTTATTTACATTCTATCAATTTGCATCTTGATATTATTTTTGTACTCTGAATGGCAGGATGAATTGGAGGCAGAACTCGAAGAGTTGGAGGGTGCAGAGTTGGAGGAACAGCTACTGCAACCTGCCACAACCGCTCCTGCTGCTCCAGTGCATGTCCCTGCTGGCAGGCAACAGGTTCGGCCTGCTCCACAGAAAAATACAGCTGAAGAAGATGAACTTGCAGCATTACAAGCAGAAATGGCGATGTAGGCAGGTACCTTTTTTTCCCCATCTATGCCATACATTTGGCTGAAACAGCTAACATTTGATCATCAATTCTACCATTATTGTTTGCCATAGATATCTCTCATTTTATCGTAAAAAGATTTTGTTAAGTTAGTGCTGAAATTTAAATTTTACATTTACATGACTAAGGGGAGTTATGTGTTTTCTGATTGAAAATGTTAGTTATTTGCTTGAGTCCATCAAGAAGAAATTTGGGAACATAATTTGGTTCATTATTCAGTCTTCTATCATGCATTCCACATATTTCACATGTTTGATGCTGTTTGTGAAAATTGTATAGTAGCATGTGAGAATAATTCTTATATCAAATTCCCTTTATAAATATTTTAATGTGAGAAGCTACATTTCCCAGTATATAAGCCTTAGAGGGCCATTTGCCTGTCAATGTACAAATTTTTGAACTGTTTAACTCATTTTATAGCCTCTGCGATCTGTTGGTGTGAAGTTTTTTCCCCTGTTTTTTGCCCACTGTGGATATCCTGACAATGCATCCTTTCTCAATGCTTCAAACTTTTTAATACCTGTCTTTGTTTATCATGCTCCACATTTTACCATCTACCTTTGTATTTAATTGAAAATATGATGAAGTTATTGTGTTGGTTCACATATGCTGCTTCTGTTGTTGGAATATGGGTGTTGTTTCTTATCCTTGTTTCTGTACCCACCACATTGATAGTTGTGCTTTACTAGCTCCAACCATGAGCTTCAACAATGCACATTTTTATTTGTGAAAGGTTCATTTGTACTAAAACTACTTTGTTATTTCTTGGCATTTCTCCATCCTTGGGATATATGAGAACTTATTGTCTAGTTTTCTATTCTAGTTGTGTTTGACCACCTCAACACCACATTTTTCCCACAGAAGAGAATGACTATCATAATTCATTAGTCATTATTGGTTACAAAAGTTGCATTAGTCATCTTGTCTACTCGATCCTATTGAAATGCCTGTAGTTGTTTCTTTTCTGGCTACACTGAGTTTCACTTTGCGTTTCCTTTCTAATCGAAGATTCATCATGAACTGAAACCTGAAGTATTTCAACTCCTTGAGTTTCATGGATTGACACAATTTGTAGAAGTGGTTAATATTATATTTGGATAACACTGTCAAAATAATCTTTCTATCCATGCATCATAGATAAGAAGATTTACAATTGCTTTCTTTCATCTCTTCTCCCTGCTCTACATATCATGAGCAGAAATTTGGTGGTTTTACTTTTAGTTATTTTAGCAGGTACCTGTTTCCTCAGGAAAAGAGTTCTTGAAATCTTAATCCATTTTCATTACAAGATAATGAAAGTGTGATAGAAATTCATCAATAGTAGTAGATAATAGGTTTCTCGTTGCATGCTGCAAGTAGTATAAACTGAAAACCCTCTTCTTGACTGCAATAGTTCATTTTTAATTCAACAACCCTTCTAGTTCTTAGGGAAAGCTGTAGAATCCAACCCACCCATCCCAGCAGCTTGCTTCTCTTAGCTGCTGTGCGAAAGAACAGAAAATCAAGGTCGCCATACTGTGTATGTATATACTTCATGGATGGCATTTCTATTCAGTAAATAGATGAGTTGTATCAATATCTTAAACATAGTAATCTGGTAAGCATTTTGCTGCATTTCTGCAGGTACTCAATGCTTGAAGTGCAACAAATGTAAAAATGATTGGGTGTAATCTATTGTGGAGGTGAAGACTCTTACCTCTAAATTTTACATCATCCGGTGTGTACATTTGCACAACATATTATCATGGTGGCTGATAGAAAGGTGTTGCTGTCAACTTGTTTTCCATTGACGATTTCTTTAGTTGGATGGTTCCTGTAATCACTCAATATTGCAAGACAAAATTCTAGTCTGCTGTTCAAGATTAAATTATGGTTCGGAGAATATATGCTGAGAATGTGAGACTACGTAATGGTCATTCTTTGTGCCACAAGCTCCACTGAAATAGTTAGGGTCGAGTTGAAGATTTTATTCATGCGTCATGTGTCTAGTATTTCCTCTTGCATATAAGAGAATCATCACTCTTGGACTGTATGGCGAGGTGTCCTTGCACCCCCTGATGAGAAAGTTGCAAGTTCTTATAATTTTGTACGCTTGCTATGATGTGTTTAAATTGGTGATGGTCTGGTTTTAGATGTGGAGTAGGTTATAATAAATCAAGATGGGATATATAATGCCCAAAGCAAATGGTCAGAACAATGTTCTTGTTAGGTTCATGTAGTCTAGATCGTATAAGATGATGTTCCCTTTGGGACCTGATACGTGCCATCTTGATTGTGTTGACTGTTTATCTTTTGCTGGGCCTTGGCGTATCTAAGTTTTAGAGTATGTTCTGAAAGAGATGATGTCTTAGCGATGTTCTGAACTGTTAGGCCTGGACCGAAAGCAGCAGTTGTTGTGGCTTTTATAAAATAGTCCACATGATCTTAACCATTCAGCAGTGCTACGACATGACATGTTCAAGCTTATTACGTTGCCAATGTTGAAGTGCTCCCGGGTGCCGCATGCAAAGACTTCCAGTTCGGGCCTGTGTAGGTGCCCTCATTTCCCATTCATCGGGCTTGTTGGTAACAGTCTAAGAATAGCTTTCATCGGAGGAAAAAAACAAAAACGCAATCTAAGGATGGTCTAAAAGTAAGATTGCCAACCGAAATGAACAGCCCTAGCTTGACTTGAGCTCAGCTAAAATCAATCTCGGTTTGATGTAACCAAAAAAAANAAAAAAAAAAAAAGACTTACATTAGCAAATTTAATCTCAGACTGAGCCAAGAAGCTTGGCTCGATCAGGCTTGAACTGGATTTGATTCAGGCTTCACTAGATTTCAACTTGGTTTAAGAATAGCAAGAGAAACAAGTAGGCTCAGGTTCTACTCGGTTTGAAGAAATTACGCTCAGATTGAACCCAAAATGATAGTGAACAGATCAATCTCGATCTCAGGTTAAGCTCAAAACTAATAGCCCGATTGGCAGATTGGTTGGGCGACGCTTCCCGATTGCTTTGCGACTCCAAAACGGTGTTTTCCAGGGGGTTTGTGAGATCTAAACTTTTGCCATCAAAAAAAAGACCCCATTACCTCAGGAAGCTGTTTCAGTCCTTGGCCATGGAGGGAACATTCCACCTGCAAGCCAAGCAGGCATCCAAATAGACCTTTGGGACTCGTTTGGTTGGCAGAAAGTGAAAGAAAAAAAAAATAAATAAATAAAAAAAAATAGTTCATGAGAAATGGAGAGAGGATCTTTATTTGATTGAAATTTAAAAAAAAAGAGAATAAAAAAAATTTTTCCCATGAAAAATTATTTTTCACATTTCATAAAAAATAAAATCTAAAAAAAAAATCAATCTTCGCACTTTTCAATTTTTCATGGGATGAAAAGTGATGGTACTCTTTTTTTTTCTCAAAATATCATTTTAAGATCTACGACTAAAATTTTATAAAATATCAATAGATGGTTACAATAAAATATTAAATAATGATATAAT